>RJWJ010014324.1:0-38110 GCA_004363605.1 Indri indri | reverse complement strand
CATTCTGTCCTGACTGGTGCTTGAGCTGTCCCAAGGTCACTCTTCTCTCTCACTCACCACTTTTAGAGACCAACTTCCACCCCCGTTAGACTCCAAACCCAATAAAGTCACCTCCCTGAGAGTGGATGAGGGCAGGTAGAGTGTGCTTCCCTGTGATGAGAGAGACAGAGAGAGAGAGAGAGAGAGAGAGAGAGAGAGAGAGTGTGTGTGTGTGTGTGTGTGTGTGTGTGTAGACCTTAGGGATTAAGAATTGGAGGGGAATAGGTCTGCTAAGCAACTTGAAAATATTTTCTAGAAAACAGGAGAATGAAAACTAGAAAGGCAAATAGCAAGTGTCCACTACGTCACACAAAGGACATGGCACATATTCAACTAAGTGGCCAATGGCATTGCCCAGCACAATGCCATCAACACGTGGACCCCCCAGACAAAGGGCCACAGTCAGAGCCCACATCTGTGGATTGAATCTTTGCCCCACTGTACCTCTTTTGCACAGCCACAGCTGTGTTTTCCCTTCTCTCTTGGACCTAGAAGGGTGACCAACCACCCCAGTGTGCCCAGGACTGTCCTAGGGTTATACTGAAAGTCCCACATCCCAGGAAATCTCTCAGTTTTGGGAAAAACCAGGATACTTGGGTCAACCTAGAGCCCCCTCCTCCTTTTCCTCAGTTAGTTCCATAAATTGGACGGTATTAGGAGAATGCGCTTGGTCTACCACTTGGAGTTTCTGCTGCAGCATTCTACTGTGGTAGCCCCAGCAGCTATTTGTTCAAGGCAGTCTGATCCTCATCTCCTCCGTTGCTAAACACCCCATTGCATGAAGAGTGGGTTTCACTGGAATAAGCCCTGTAGAAAAAGCAAGCTGCTTTTCCTACACACTCACTCAACAACACAGTAGACTTCTGTGACCAAATGTGGAGCGAGGGCAGGTTTCCCTACACAACAAGCAAGCAATCAGCTCTTCAACGGACACCAGCTGAGTGTCCTCTGTTAATAATTCAGTTCAGTTCCAACACTACTTGGAGATTGCAAAAGATCCTACAGTGTGAGTGCTCAGTCCCCAATACTGACCTCCCCCAGACTTCAGATGCCAGTTGCAAGCTCCAGGCTGTTTTACCTGTGCATCTGACCAACTGGCTATAAATCCGGGTTCCCACAGCTCCCTCTTTGGGTTTGCTTAATTTGCTAGAGTAGCTCACAGAACTCAGGGAAGCACTTACATACATTTACTAGCTTATTATAAAGGATACAGATAAAGAGATGCATAGGGCAAGGCAAGTGGGAAGGGGCGTGGAGCCTCCATGCCTCCCTGGGCACACTACCCTCCAGGAACCTCCACGTGTTCAGCTGTCCAGAAGACTTCCAAACTCCGTCCTTTTTGGGTGTTTATGGAAGTTTCACTGCGTGGGGTGATTGATTACATCATTGGCTATTGGTGAGCAACTCAACCTTCAGCTCCTCTCCCTTCCCAGGAGACTGGGGGGAGGAGTTGGGAAATTCCCGACCCTCTAACCCTGCCTTGGTCTTTCCAGTGACCAGCCCTCAACCTGAAGCTACCTAGGAGCTGCCATCCACAGGTCAACTTGTTAGCATACAGAAAGATACTTATCACTTGGAAAATTCTAAGAATTTTAAGAATTGTATGCCAAAAATGGGGACAAGACCAAATATATATTTCACGATATCACAAGCCCCTTGTTATTTGAGCCCCTGGCACTGATGACCAGTTGGTTGGTACAACAAGCCTGACACATCTCCATTGCTCAGGAAACACCCTTCACTGTTCATGAAACTGTGCTTTAACAGTGCGCTACCTTCTCATACATCCAGGAGCCTATGAAGACAGATGTAAGTGTGAGCATGTTCTATTTTAGGATTTGGTAATAAAGGAGTCAAACCAAATAGATAATTGAATTATCCTTCACCGCAGAAACAAGATATAAATTATCCCACTTAACTTACAGCCATTGTACAGATTATACACACACACACACACACACACACACATATATATATGTGTGTGTGTGTGTGTGTGTATAAAGCCCAGAGAGTCTGTGTTAGCTGCCAAGGTCACATGGGTGATAAGAAATATAGTCACCATCCAAAGCTAGGTCCCTCCACAGCCCATGCTTTTTCCAGGATACCACATGGTTTAACAGGGAGGAAATGCTATTTTTAAAAAACACAGATTAATTGCATTAGTTACCTAGGGCTGCCATAGCAAGGTGCTATAAACTGAATTGCTTACAACAACACAAATGTATTTTCTGTCACAGTCCTAGGTACCAGAAGTCCTAATCAAGGTTTTGGCGGGGTTAGTTTCTTCTTGGGAGGTCAGAGGGAGAATCTGCCCCATGCTTCTCCCTCCCAGCTTCTTCTGGTTGCTGTCACTCTGACATTCCTTGGCTTGCGGCAGCATAACTCCAACCTCTGCCTCCACCATCATATGCAGTTCTCCTCGTGTGTGGCTCTGTCTCTGTGTCTCCTCTACTTTTCTTATAAGGACATACATCATATTGTACTAATGGTCCCACCCTACTCCAGTATGACATCATCTTAACTAATTATGCCTGCAATCAAGTTCACTTTCCAAGATTCCAGGAAGGACGTGAATTTGGGAAGGGCTCTATTTAACCCAGCACACCATTGTTCTTTTCCTCATTTCATACAGGCAGTCCCCGGGTCACAGGCAACCCAACTTATGGTGTTCTGTACTTATGAACGGTCTCCCCACAAGGGTAACTTATAATTAAACAATTAAATTCATAATTCGAGAACTAGTTTCTTCCATACATGCAGGCAAACCTGCAAGAAGTATGCGGTTTGTTGGCACAGCATCTTTACACTGGCAGCTAGTCTCATAGGTAGATAGAGAAGCAGCCTATAGAAACACAAGGACACAAAGAATCAGAAGATCCAGAGCTGAGAATATGCGACAGAGTGGTCGACCCTCCTCCCAAAGATACAGAAGCGTAAAACTGAGAGTGGGGAATGTGTAACAGGGAATGGCCAGGAAAAAAAAAAAAAAGATGATTTTCTGTCTCTTTAAAACTTCCACCACTCTTTTTGGGAACTACAGCTTGCCCTGCATCCCTGAGGCAGGTTAAGTCTTTTGTTAAAACTCTCAGGTGGCACCAGCCCCAAGTGGACGGCTGGCAGACTTCACAGGCTTTGTCTTTGGCAGAGATGGGACAATCAGAATAGTTAACCACAGTAATTGCCTGAAGCTGAGAACCCTCCCTTTAAGAGCTCTGTATTTCTGCCTATGTTCAGGAAATTTGGATTTTGAGATGAGAAAGTCTACCATATTTCCTCCTGTGCAAAGTAAAATCTCTTTCCTCCTCCCCCAAACACTTGTCCTCGTTCTTCTGATTCAGCCTCATGGACAAGTGCCGAGTTTTTGGTAACAAAAGTTTATGACAAAAGAATTAGCTGAAATCTTTCGTCTCATTGAAGCAGGATTTGCTAAGCTTGATGAGCAAGATCCTAACACCGAGCTGTTTATGAAGGTTCACCGTGCAGTTAGTGAGAACATCAGGTGCTATGAGGCCATTTATGATGACAAAAAGAAAAAGGCTGTGCTAGCAACCCTAGATACCTTTTTCAAGAAACTGACTTCAGTGGTAAGCTCCCCTTCTCCAGCAACAGAATCAAATCCCAATTCTCCAGCACCAACTCCATCCTCTCCTGCACCATCTCCATCAACACCTTCCAATTAACGTTAGCTACTTTCTTGCCTCAAAAATGCCCCTTCCAGTGAACAAAACATTGATGCAACATTAAGTGTTGACTTTTAATACTTTTTCGAAATTTCTCCTATTTAAACTTTTTGCATGAGTTTGTTTTTATGGTCTGTTTGTTTGAATTAAAAGAAAGAGCACAATAGTTTCTGTAACTTACTATTATAGTACAGGGGTATTATTATTATATTACACAGTATTATTACCAAATATAAGCCATTGAAGTATTGTTATTATCATTATCATTATTATTACCATATATGCATTGTTCATCAGGGATCCTAGTTACATACAAATTCGACCTAAAGACATTCTCAGGAACGTATCTCATCCCTAACCCACAGACCACCTGTATTCTGAAACAGTGACTTAGAAAATGATTAGCAGACACCTTGCTTTTCTGAGGCGTATTTCACCTGTTCGAAGTTCATTTTAGGCCCACAAACATATAGTTTAGGAAGGAAAGGAATAATAGGCAATAATGTTTGCTGTGATGAACTCGGGATTTTTCCAGACATTGCAGTGACTGTTTTCCATGAATGTCCTTGTTGAATCCCACACCCTGGCAATTATTATCCCCAATTTCAGCATAGTCTATGGAGGCTTAACTTCCTAAGGTCACACAACTATGGTGCAAAAATCTGGAGTTTAGAAGAGAAAAAGCAGCCTGGTTCTGCAGCCGGTACTCACACACTGATGTGATTCTGTGTACCTTTCACACACAGGCCTCTCAACAGAATTGTGTAGCAATATTCAAGCTTGTCATTTGGGGGAAAGTTTCCCACTGTCTTGACTCTAGTTCTGGCTTGTCTATGCAATCACAGAGGGCAAGGAAAGGAAATTAACTTGAAAATTGGATGATACAATCAATGCCAATGTGTGGTAAGCAGCATGTCAGCTTCTGTTGGGCGTGGTTCCTGGCTCAGGGGTTTCTGGTACATTACTGGCACCTACACCAGGACTGATTGACAACCAGACAAAAAAGAATCTCAATCTCCTGATTTCAAACTCTGCTCTTCCTATCATTTACTTATTTATTCTCTTTTTCACCTGGCTTCCTTCCCCTCTAGAACTTAGGGTCTATAAAGGCAGGTATTTTATGTGGATTTTTTTGTGTGTATGCTATATTCCAAGCTTCTAGAATACTATCTAGTATGTGGTAGGCACCCAAGAAATGTTTTCAGAATGGAAATTTGCTATGCATGCTTAAGTCAACTCATCTTCTTTACTTAAGTAAATTTATTTTTAAGAGAAACTTTATATTGCTACCACAGTGGAAAGTGGTATCTCATAATGTAACATAGATAGAATTCATAAAAATAAATACAATAACAGAACTAGGCAGTTATTTGATTTTAACAATGAAATTATAAATTGAAAAATGCAAGTATATCTGAAAAGATGTTAAGCCGCATTCACAGTAAGAGCAATGTAGATTTAGACCCAAACTGGAGATAGCATTCTTCATCAGATGAGCAAAGATCAGAAAGTCAGGTTCTTGCATGCAGGTATAAGGGTGGAAACCAGGCATTCTGGTCCATTGCTTGTGGGTTGTGAGCATGCGCTCTTATGTACAGGCACTGCAAGGGACCTGATAGCTGTGGGCCTGCCTGTATATACATTTTGGGTGGAATATCAAGGTTTTATCCTCCCAACAGCATCACCGGATGTGATCTCACAGGTACAGCAGGTCAATAACTAAATATGGCTCACATTTCCTGAGTGATAATTGAGTGCTGAGCTACATGCTAGGCACAGAGTGGAAAAGATGGCCTTTGATAAACTTTGAGTTCTATTTGGGCATGTGCCTGCCAGGCTACAGCCAGAGTCTAACAAGATGCTCTACCAAGAAGAAAACAAAGCTTCCCAGGAGAACGTGGAGCTGAGAGCCGAGAGCATTAGGTCAAATGGGCCTTCCCTGCTCCTGCCCATGAATTAGTCTTCCAGTCTGCCTTGGATGAGTGGATGAGTGCCCTCTCCCTCAGGGTTCATCCATTCCTCTGCACCCCGACCCCATGGCCCTCAGTCTTCTGCAAGGGCATGCTTAGGCCTTGCCAAGTCCACAGAGTGGAGAGCATCCACATGATAGTACTGCATTCTCCGCTGGTCACACCACAGGGAAGACCACTCCAGATGTTATACTGGAGGATCCCCTTCCCCCAGGGGGAAGGCAAGGAAGTGGTGGGGAGCGAAGGTCCCTACCCTGTCACATGTATAATTTGGTAACTTCAAGATCACCTGCAAATGCTCAAATGCCTCGTGCACCAGATGAAAGGGTGTTGGAACTGGGTGGAAAGAAGTAAGCTGAAGCCAGCCATTCTGATGCAAGGTTCATTCCGTACCCTGGGTTCCAGGGCTGCTCATTCTATTCCATGGAAGTCCACCAGGCCACCCCTGGCCCTGAAAAACATGTGCCATGGAACATCCTGGTGAAGGCAGATAGAGTAAAAGAATGGGTATCTCAAGGACCCCTTTGCCATTCTGCTGTCAGTAAAGAGAGCTAGGTAGCCTGACAACACCATCATGCAATCAACCCATCCAAGTGAAGCAACAAGAGTCTCTGGATTGTCTGATTGGATTAGAAACAGCCCACACTTGCTCAGAGCCATGATATGAGGATTCAGAGAAATATGTGTGCTATAAGCAACAGAGGAGACAAATCAGGTGGAAGTGATCCACACCTTTGATTAGGAATGTTGAACATGGGGGAGAAGAAATATTTTGTTCTTGCCTCGGTTGAATAGGTGGGCAGGAATGCTTGGTGGGAGCTTAATTAGGACAGGGCTCTGAGTAGAGAAAGGGAAAGGGCCCATGGAGGGCTGGGCTACTTGGATTAAGGAATGCACATTGCATTATCTGTTCAGTTCAATGTGGGGCCGGTTGCATTGCAATTTTTTGCAGGACAAACAGCCCTTTACTACTATCAGCCTCAGATCAGTTGAGGAATGTTCACTTTTCTCTGCTGCATTTGTTGCCTAAGCAATATTAAGCCCATAACTTTTTTGTTTTGTGGGGAAGTTATAGTAGAAATAAAAGCCATAAAGATTATTTTATTTCCAAATATTACAAAAAGATTTGATTTTTAAAAATCATTATTTCAAATAGGTGCAGAGGAATGGGGATGGCAAGAGTTGCTTTTATTTCTTGTATAATTGTCCAAACAGTGTGGGCCGACAGCTTTTAAATTTGTGAGCTAGTTACATGGTGTGAGGTTTGGGATCTTGGGGATTTTTAATTGGGATCCTGGAGACTTTTAGTTGGGATGCATGGTTGAGCCAGTTTCTATTTCGAAACTTCTTCCTGTGCCTTACAAGTGTCTTTGGCATGCAAAACCATTAGTATATATTTGCCTATAGCAATCATCTAATGCAAGATGCCACAAATTAATTTTTAAATTGAGCAACAATTACATTGCTCTGTGTTAACATTCTACAGTTGACAAATTGTTCTCCCAATTACACTCTTGCAACAATTCTATAAGTCTAGCATATTTTTTTGTCTTGACTGTATATGAGGAAGCTGTTTCACTGAGACAGACTGGACCAGGGCCACACTGCCATTAAGTCAAGGCAAAAGTCCCCATTTTTTAAATTTCAGCACTATTTTTGGGGTAGATAATACATAGCAGCCCAAAAATAAGCATTCACAGAATGGACTTACAACCCCAAACCAAGGCTATATAGCTAATAAGTGGGGAAACAGAAAATCTTCCATCATTTTCATGTTTTTCAGCAATGTTAGCTCTGCAACTACAGATAAGGGTCTCTTTCAGGGAGTACATAGACATTTTCAGGTCATTTATGTAATTCAAATCTCTGAGCTCATCCTTTTCTCTCTACACTTTATTTGATGACATTATGAGCAACCAGTCAATCTCATTATCCTCATTAGTTTAACAAAAATGTTCTGTGGTATCAAATACATGACCACCCATAGTCTTGCCTCTGATAAATATTTGATTAAGCATATCCAGTAGTGATATTTTACATATCTCTACCAGCACATAATACCATGGACTATCAGTGCGTAACAGAGGTAAAGATCTGAAAAAAGGCAAAATGTTTGGCCGTTTGCCTCTTTAAAACCCCCACCCTTTTTGGGAATTAAAACTTGCATTCCTGCTGGAGGCCAGTAATTAAAGGGGCAAGAAATTGTTCTTTGCTATTTGTTTTCTAGCTTCTTAAACCACAGGAGATGGCTCTACAGCAGCAGTCCCCAAACTTTTGGGCACCAGGGACCAGTTTCATGGAAGACAATTTTTCCACAGACTGGAGAAGGGGGGATGGCGAGCAATGGGGAGCAGGTGTAAATACAGATGAAGCTTCACTTGCTCACCCACTGCTCACCTACTGCTGTGTGGCCCAGTTTCTAACAGACCATGGACCAGTACCAGTCTGCGGCCTGGGGGTTGGGGACTGCAGCTATACAGAATTGTCTAGACAAAGGTCACAAGATCGTCTTCATCAAAGATAAGGTCAACTGAAACCACCAAATATAATTAACAATAGTCTGAAGCCACGACATGTGACACTGGTCACATAGACCTGAGCCCAACCACTGAAGCCCAGTCCCCTTTTAAAAGCCCTGTATTTCTGCTGAAAGGGAGGATGGATGTCTTTTGGGATGCTAGTCTGCTGCCCTCCTCATTTGCAGGCAAATTAGAAAACTTCTCTTTCCTTTTCCTCAAACCACTAGTCCTCATTCTTTGTTTTCACTGATTTGGCCTTGAGGACAACTGAACTTTCCATAACAAAACTTGGTGTCTCTGGGTGGGCCCATTGGTGCTGTAGCGGAACGGCACCCCTTGATCGACTGCTGCCGTGGCTGGAAGAGGTGAGGAGCAGCTCCAGGTCAAGCTGTGGGTCTTCACGAGAAGGAGCATCATCTTTTCAAGGTGACAGAGTAAGGGACTGCCCCAGCAGCTGCCAGAACCTGTTTAGCTCCAGGGCACGTCCATCTCTTCTCCCCGAATTAAGATGGAACTCCTCACAGCCTGAACCTCATTGACGAAAAGGTAACAGATTTGGAAAGAGTTGCTGTGTTTTGCATTGGGAATTTCCTGTCAGCCCTTTTGGTAAGTCCCTCAGTGTGTACACTGCGACCCCTGATTCCACCCATTTGGGGAAGGCTGTGAACCTTCCAGCCCTGTGACAGGACATTTGTGGCACCATAGATGTAGAAGTCTTAGTTGAGCAGGATTGGGGAACCTGGGGATTCGTCCCTTTTTGGGTTAGGAGAACTTGGTTCTCTTTTGTGCAGTTTCCATTTGTTTGGCAGACCTTGGCATTGAGATTGTTTGGGTTGGGAACTCCCTGTACCGTCTACTTGTCAACTTGTCTTGTTTGTTGTTGTTCGTGAGTTTTTGTTTCAACATGGAAGGCTCTATTTCTATTCCACCTGAAAGTCCTCTGGGGAGAACCTTGGCTGAGTGGCCAACTTACAGCTATAAGTCTATGTCTAAAAAGAGAATGGTGTTTTATTGTAATAATCTTTGGCCAATGTACGTGCTGGAGTGTGAGGAAATGTGGCCTTTGAAAGGAACCTTAAATTATTATTTGTCAAAGGTCAGGTAAATAGGATGAGATCCCATATGTACAATCTTTCATGCAATTGCATAATATAGAGGCTAAAAGGCCTGGAACAAAATTGATGTGAGGACATGGTTCACGAACGGATGTTAGGAGAAAATATCATGATACTAAGCAGAGTATTCTCAATGATTCTAACTATGTAAAAAAAGAAATACACTAAATATAAAAGGACAAGGAGGAATCTACTAAGACGTTAATGATTAAAATTTCTAAGAGATGATATTATAAGTGAATTTTACATTTTTATTATTTTCTTCTTTAACTCCTGACCTCCCTGCTCAGGAAGACCAGGAAGGGAGGCCTACTAGACCCACTCAAAGCCATGGTGGTTATCAGGAGAGCTGAGGCCGTTTGTTCATAAGCCATGCTGGGGCTCTGTGAGGGAAAGAAGGGGCTTAGGAGCTGCCAATGACCCTACATTGTAGGAGACTTCACCAGACAGCTCCAGACAGGAGAGAAAGTTGTGGAATTAACTCATCAGACATTGCCAAGAGATCATAACTCATCAGACAATAAATGTCTTCCTATTCAATACATCCCTTGAGTAGGAAGATAGGCATAGGACTCACTAGGTAGGCTAAAGCCCCTAATTCTGAAAACCAGTGGGGTCTCAGAGAGGACTTCTCAGAGAGAGAGGTGTTGGGATCTGGCTGGATGTTACTAGTGAGATGTTTCAGAAGTGAAATAGACCAACTATGAAAAGCTTACCTGAGTTATGTCCTAGGCACAACTGTGTAACCAGGGCTAACAATGCTTCCAAATTGTGGCTGAAAACTGAAAGACATTTTAAACACAGAGAGCCATGGGATGGGACTAAAGAGGCCAAATTTCAAATATATTACCAGAAAAAAAATTTTTTCCTCTTGTGATGCTAGAAATATAAGTCAGGAGAGAAAGAAGAACCAGAAAACTGAGAAAAGACAAAAATAGATCAAAAAAGAAAAACAAACAAAACAGAAAAAAAAAAAGAAATCTAGTTGTTGGATGCTGAGGAGATTTGATTGGTTTCATGGTGGTCAATGATGGGACAGCAATAAATGATGTAATGTTTCAGCCCAAATTAAGGGTGTAACCTCTTTTTAAAACTTACAAAATCTCGGTCTGTTTCCACATTGCAATTTCTCTCCTACTTTAGCAACTTTACAAGAACAATAAGGCAAATAAGATTACATAAATAGCAGATAAGATAAAAAATTCCAGAAAGAGCTATACCCTAAATCACAAAAGAACAAAGTGAAAGTGAATGTATGATATTATTTAGGCTGCATAAATCCTAGTTAAAGACAAAAAAGGGCATTAGAAAGATAATTGTACTAGGCCCTACACAGTAAACAAAAAGGGATGAGAATATAGGACAACTAGGTCTAAAATATTTACTGATCTTGGCTCTAATATGGGCATCTTATATGGCTCTCTCTGTTTCCATCTTAGTATATTTCCCCTCAGCATTCTGTGTAACTGATTTTATAGGGTAGATTTTATTCCTTCCACCTAGGAAAGTCTAGAGTTCCTTAGACAAAAGTGCTCAAGTGCCATGAGCCATGGAGCCACTAAAGAACCTGTAGGTACCTCTGAGTATTATGGCATGCAGGGAGGAGACTGCCCACCCCACAGACTTGGCTGGCCACTAAGATTCCAAATTCCAACATGATTCTGCACAGCCCACAAGAGAAGCCCAGGCTGGACTCTCCAGGACCTGCTGGGTATGCTGCACCCAAAACAAAAGAGACTACGGAGCCACCACATAGCATCCTGAATCTATATACACAAAGACACCAGGAACAATGCCACTGGTTTCACTCGTGCCTCTAGAAGGTGTACTCACCCATCGATCCCTGTTTTGAGACAGATATTGGGGGCAAAGACTCCAGGAACTACAACCGGGTGCAGCTTAAAAAAAAATAAAGCTTCTTTGGATAGACAACTCTGAAGTTGCTCCCCACAATACCTGTATGATTGTACAAAAGCGTAGGCAGGAAATGCAAGCAGCATTACAGCCAACCTCTGAAAATCACACCATCTGACAAGTCCCCATCTGGGGGTAAAATGCGTATCAATGCTGACAATAGGTCATATACCTCTACGGCAGTCAAGGTGAGTCATTTATCAATCCTGTTGCTGTATGGCAACACCAGACTGGTTAAGGGGCCCTGCATCCCACAGAGTGAAATCCTCTGCTCAAAAGGTAGAGCATCTCCTCATGGTTTCCACCAACTCCACTCCAACACAGATGAGGCTGGGAAATTGGTGTCAATTTTGTTGGAGAGATAGCAGACCCAGCACAAAGAAAATTAAGCAAACAAGAGACTTTCAAAAGGGTGGCATCTCAGATGTGTCACAGGATACACCAGACCTGAGATAAGGGGAATTTACAAGAAGGAAGCCTGCAGCCACAGCTTAGGGCTGTGAGGCCTGAGTCAAGGTTCTTAACCTCCCCAAACTTTTATTTTCTTACCTGAAAACCTGAAGACGAAGATGGTATACTCAGGATTGTTTTAAGTACTGAATAAGGCAATTCCTGCAAAACACTCAGCAAAGGTTCTGGCATGTAAAAAGCACTTAATGAGTGTGACTATTATTGTTAGTTCCATGATATGAAGTGATATTAGAGTTGTTCCAGTTAAGACTGTCTATTTCTCAATCCCTCGTAAGAGAGACTTTGGTTGGGGAAGAAACCGTATGGGAACTCCTTAAGTTTTATGAAAGTTGGCTGAAGAAGAAGAGCAGAGAGAGTATCATTAGGAAAAGTGACCAAGAAAGGACACACCCTGGGGAAGGAAGGGAGACTGGGAGTCTGACTGGAGCCAGAGGCAGAGCAGCCTCCAGGGAGGAGGAGGAAGCCACAGCATATGCGTGGTAAGGAGGGCTAGTCACCTACACTGTGAAACAAAGGAGCCCAAATTTAGCAGCTTAAAAAACAATAGACATCTTTTACTTCCTATAGTTTCTGTGCACGGGAAATTCAGAGGCAGTAGACCTGGGTGGTCCCGGCCTAGGGTTTCTCGTGAGATGGTAATGAAGAGATCAGATTGGGTTGCAGTTATCTGAAGGTTTGACTGGGGCTGGAGGGCCAGCCTCTAAGGCGGCTCACTCAGGTGGCTGGCAAACCAGTCCCAGCTGTTGACTGGAGGCCTCAGTTCCTCCACACCTGGGACCTCTCCTGAGGACTGCTTGAATGTCCTCACAGCACGACAGAGGGCTCCCCCAGAGTGAGTGATCCTAAAAGAGCATAGCAGAAGCCTCAGTATCTTTCAGAACCTACCCTCAGAAGTCACGCACTGTCACTTCTTCAGGATTCTGTTGGTGACACAGGCCAGCCATGATTTAGTGTGGGAGGTGGCTATGCATGGGCACGAACAGCAGGAGGCAGGGGTCACCAGGGGCCATTGGAAACTGGCTGCCCACACAGAGCTCTTGGAGAGGAGGCGTGAGAGCCAGTGAGAGCCCCCACAAGTGCAGTGCTCCCTGTTGCGGGAAAGAGAGAATGCAAACCTTCCCCAGATGCTGCCTGGCCCCTTAGAGAGAAAGGGGGAAGGTGGTGGTGACTGATGGAGGTCTGTGACTTTGTCCTTGTGTTCCAGTAGAGGCCAGAGGCAGGAACCCTGTGATGGACCCTATCCAGCCCTGGTGTAGATGGGGGGAAATGGTCACAGCAGTGCTGCTCCTGCAGAGCAGAGAGAGGTGGTTTTCCTCTGAGAGAGGCACCTGGCCTAAGGCATTAGGGGCTGTATTGTTGACAGGGACACAGAGATGAAGTCTGCCTGGGGTGTGGAGCTGTGCTGCTTTGGCCTAAGGTATGCGGTGTCTCCAAGGACACTGACCAGTTCCCGAGGCATGAGGGCAGCTGCACCAGGCTCAAGCTGGAGGGCCCCAGAAGGGCCACACTGAGCTTCAGAGTGGACCTGAAACTGCTGGCTTCCCACTGTCATCGCTGCCCTGACTCCACCCAGATGATCACAGGAGATTCCTTCAGAGCTCAGGCTCTTCCTTGCCTTCCCCCTTATTTAGGGATTTCCACCCAGAGGGTCAGAAGCTTGTAGAAAGCCTAGCTTCATTGTGACAAGGGGAAATAGGGATTTTTTCAATTTTCTGATAATGGACAACTGGAGTCAGTTGTTTGATGCCTGGAAAATTCATTTGCTAAATCTGTACATGTACATGACTTACTTCATTTTTCAGTTTTCTTATTTCAAAGGATGATTGTTTTAGTTATATTTGTATACCCTTTCCCTAATACACACATAGCACACTGCACACCCATGCACTGCACTGAAGTAGGTATTCCATATTCCATTTTTATGGTAACACCTTGCAAGGAAAGAGTTAGTGCAAGTCTGTTTTATTCAATCCTAGCTTATCTCTGAGGATGTCTGCAACCAGGCTCTGAGAACTAAACCTTGGAATGTTTTCAAATGATGCCATTCTGTGTGCCCAGAGCACTGGGGCAGGGTGTACTAGATCATGAGCATCATTTAAAGGAAGGACAAACATTTATGAGGTGCACCTGGTACCTGGTTTGAGGTCCACAGCATGACTGGTCACGTAGCAGGTGTGCGCTGGAAATATGACTAAGTGATCGGTTCTTAAGATTACAAGACAGCACTATGAACAATTGTATGTCAACAAAATAGATAACATAGATGAAATAAACAAATTCCTAGAAATAAAACTAGCAAAACTGACCCAAGAAAAAACAGACAAGCTGAATAGACCTATAACGAGAGATTGAATTAATAATTGAAGAAAAAAAAAACCTTACAACAAAGAAAATCCCAAGACCAGATTGCTTCACAGCAGAATTCTACCAAACATTTAAAGAGGAATTAACACCAAACCTTCTTGAATTCTTCCAAAATTTAGAGGAAGAGAGAACACTTCCTAACTCATTCTATGAGGCCAGTGTTTCCCTGATACCAAAGCTGGACAAAGGCATTACAAAGATGAAAACTAACAATCAATATATTTTATGAATATAGAGGCAAAAATCCTCAACAAAATACTAGCAAACTGCATCCAGCAGCATGTTAAAAGGATTATACACCATGACCAAGTGAGATTTAGCCGTTGCGTGCGAGGGTGAGTCAACATATGAAAATCAGCCAAGATAGTACATCATTTTAACAGAATGAAGGAAAAAAACCATGATCATCTCAATAGATACAGAAAAGCATTTGACAAAATTCATCGTGCTTTCATGATAAAAAACAGAATAAAATACTCAACAAACTAGGGAATTTTCTCAACCTCATAAAAGGCAGCCATGAAAACCCCACAGCTAACATCATACTTAATGGTGAAAGACTGAAAGCTTTTCCCCTAAAATTAGAGATAAGATAAGGATGTCTGCTATCACTACTGCTATTTAACATTGTATTGGAAGTTCTAGCCAGGGCAATTAGGCAAGAAAAAGAAATCAAAGGCACCCAACTTGCAAAGGAAGAAGTAAAACTATTGCTCTTTCAGATGACACAAGCTTCCATATAAGAAATATCAAGGAATCAACCACAAAACTATTAGAGCTAATAAACAAATTCAGCAAAGTTTCAGGTTACAAAATCAACATACATTTCTAGACAACAGCCAATCAGCAAGCCGCTTCACTCCAGGAACCATGCTTCTGAAAGTCAGTGTCTCAATAGCATCCTTACTCTAGTGTCCAGGCTGACATATCTGAAAGTCCAACGATCCCTAAACACTCCCACTTCTGAAAGTTCATGAACCCCTGAACTCCAGGCTCCACAAAACCTCATGTAAGAACAGCTCTATCTTTACTGGGGGACACTCTGCCTTACAAGTACAGCTCTCCTTTGCAGGCAAATGGGAATTTAATCCTTTTTTGGTATCAGAGTTCACTTTATTGTTAGTTAGTTTGCAACCCTACAACACTTGAAGGCTAGTTAGGCTCAGACTTGTGACTGACAGATGTACTGATGCAGCCTTGACATGATCAGATTCAATATTTTCAATTTCAGCAGTGGTTCTGATTATCTTTATTTGCATACATATTTTCTTTGACTTATGATGGAGTCATGTCCTGATAAACCCATCATAAGTTAAAAATATGCGTTTAATATTCCTAACCTACCAAACAATCTAGGTTAGCGTAGTCTACCTTAAACATGCTCAGAACACTTTAGCCTACAGTGGAGCAAAATCATCTAACACAAAGCCTATTTTATAACAAAGTGTTTAATATTCCATGTAATTTATTGAATGCTGTACTGAAAGTGAAAAACAGAATGGTTGTATGGATGCTTGACATATGATTTATACTGAATACATAATATTTTTGTGCCATCGTAAAGTCGAAAAATCGTCCAAGTGTTGTAAATTGGGGACCGTCTATATAATTAAGCCCTAAAAGGCCAAAATGCAAGTGTACACTTTGTGATGAATTTTCTGAATAATCAACAGGTATTAAATGAGGAATGCGTTGTTTCGAAGCTCTTTGTGCAGATTTTAATTGATCATTCAGTATCAAAAATGGTGGAAAGTCATATATAAACCAGCTAAGCAGAGCTAACAGCTAAACAGAGATGTATGATTCCTAGGACCAAAGCAAGTGAAAAAGTAACAAAAGTTTTATTAAGAGAAATTTAGACAAAGAATATAAAATAATCACAGCAGAAGTTGTAATGGCCTTCTACACAGAATATCATCATTAGTTTTGCAGCTTAAATGATAGTATGAACACTGACAGAAGTATTTTCCAAAACTACAAGCAAACTTTCAAGTGCTAGGACAAAATCTGTTAATACAAAAAATGTAGTAGCTCAATTGACTATTATAGAGATTATTACTAAAGATCTAAACACCTTGACTCTTTACAGCATAGCCATATAAGCAAAGTAATCACAACATAGACATTTTCCCTAAAAAGGTAAGTTTATTGCCAGTAAAATCTTTCCAAATGAGAGTTTGGAAATGATAGCAAAAAAAAAAAGTACTGATTTTGGTAGAGATAATACAATAAAACTTTGGTGGATTTTTGTGTAAGGGTGCAAACAATGTTTACTCAAAGCTGAAACAAAGCGTGGATGAGGCAATGGAAGATCTTGGCTGTCCTGCCCATATTCTACAATGCTGCTCAAACCGCAGCTGGTATCTTCCTATTGGCATTAGAGTTACTATCGTGAAATTGTTCTCTTCTGCATTCGTATGTCCAAACTGAGTGATTAAAGGATTTCTGTGAAGTTATTGGCATTCAATATTCTTCAACTGTCTTGCATTCAAAAATTGGTTCTCTTTAACAAATGCAATTGACAGAATCCTGAATTTATTTCAAACACTGAAATCATATTTTAATTCTAAAGGAAAGGCCCTCTTGAATCCTTCATGTTTTAATAATTCATTGAGTGAAACCTACTTATTTCTTGTTCATAGTTTTTAATATCTCTTTAGTGACAGGACTGTGCAAATTAAAGAAGGGCAAACTATTATTGAAGTAGTCAGTTAAAGGAACTTGTTGAGTGCATTAAAGAAAGAAGTGTTGAGAAATTTAACTTTTTAAGTGTCAAGGCTATTCTTTAAAGGCACATTATTAGGACAGGAAAAAAAACTATGACTTAAAGTGGCACTTGCCATGACTAACTTTTGGAATGGATTTCATATCTTAAAGAATTTAATTTTTTTTTTTTTTTTTTGAGACAGAGTCTCACTCTGTTGCCTGGGCTAGAGTGCCATGTCATCAACCTAGTTCACAGCAACCTCAAACTCCTGGGCTCAAGCAATCCTCCTGCCTCAGCCTCCCGGCTAGCTGGGACTACAGGCACGCGCCATCGTGCCCAGCTAATTTTTTTCTATTTTAGCTGTTTGGCTAATTTCTTTCTATTTATAGTAGAGACGGGGTCTTGCTCTTGCTCAGGCTGGTCTCGAACTCCTGAGCTCAAGCAATTCTCCTGCCTCGGCCTCCCAGAGTGCTAGGATTACAGGTGTGAGCCACCGTGCCCAGCCAAGAATTTAATTTTTAACATCCACATTACTGTGTACTCTTCTGGCATGGAAACAAGTGAACTAATCATATGTAGTTTTGAAGAAGAGAATAAAAATGAACAATAATGTTCATTTTAGAAAGTTGTTGATCAAAAATACAATAAAATCCTAAAGAATGGAAAGAAAGTTAGCCATGAAAGATGATTTGACACACTTAATCAAATTTAAAGAGCAATTCTCAGAGTTGTTAACCTTCTGCCAGTACATGTTCAGTATACTGGTTCATAATGCTAATGTCAAGCATGTATTCTCGTTAATAGTGTTCAATGAACAAAAGAACAAAATAAGTTTCAGAAGCTAAGTTATAATGTTAATGGAACATAGACTAGCTGTAAAGAATTTTATATGCAAATTCTGCAAAAGGAGGAGCTGTTAAGGAGAGTCAAATCATCAGGGAAATATAATTAAAGAGAGAAGCATGTAGTTTAGACACTTATACTTTGTTTCAGCATATTTTTATTTTATTTCAGAATATTTTTAGCATAACCATATCTCATGCAATATTCTCCTATTTTTTTTAACATCTTTATTGAGGAATAATTTACATTACATAGAGTTCATTCACTTTAAGTGTGCTGCATTAGGTTTCTATTGCTGCCATAATAAATCTCTGTAAACTTAGCAGCTTAAGACAACACAAATTTATTATCTATAGTTTCTATGGCTCAGAAGCCTGGCTGGGTTCTTTTATTTTGATGTACATATGCTTTGGCAATTAGAAACATTCAAATGTAACTGGGTGTCCTGTATTTTTATTTGCTAGATCCGGCAACCCTGTGCCAGGGGTCTCTGAGACATTAATAGTTTGGCTTCCCCTGGCAGAGATGAATAGTCACCTATTCCCACAGTCTGTCCAGGGCTGGAGGTCCCTGAACAATACCCCTACCAGAGAGATTCTTGGACTATGAGTAAACAATTCCGGTTTCAAGGGATCTCCTCAATATAAAGGTCCAGTAAACAGCTTTTTTTGTCATTATTCTTGCAGTTTCACTTTTTAGCCACATCTTTTGAATTGCACTCTCTGGAAACAGCACAGAGCTCTGCATGAAAACTTAGCTAATTTAAAAAAATTGCAATTTGTATATATGACTGGAACTGAGACTACAGAACATAGGCAAAGAAATATATCAGCAAACCTTGAAAATAATCACAGTAAAATGCTGATTAATTTTTAGCAGCTCAACTATAAAAATATTGGTTATTTTATTTTATCAGAATGTTATCTGGAAAGTATCTCATACTATGATAAAAACAAAATATAAATTTTTAAGCTAAGAGTCAACACACAGGTTTTTCTCTTTCCACTACTTCTGGGTACATATTTAAGTCGACACTGAGTGTGTGTGTGTGCGTGTGCTGTGGTGGACAGAACTTGTTATTTACCCAGTTCTATCCTCCACCTCCATCAGAGTGGAGTCGTACAAAAGTATGGCTCTTACCTAGTTATATAAAAGAGATTTTTAAAAAAGCAAAAAGACATCAAGTACTTTTACTATTTGGCCAAAGGTCAGAATAATGATCAATAAAGTATTAATACTGTACACATCATTTAGTCTTCACAATAGTTCCTGAGACATCAGCATTACTTCCTGTCTTGTAAACGAAGAAACACTCAAAGTGGGTGATAAGATTTTATGATTTCCAGCCACACCGCTTCTTTGTGGATGTTTCTGGACTTTATTTGGGGCTGATATCCATCTGCCCTGGAAACAATTTTCTGAAGGCCGTGAGTTCCACGGTGTCCCTGAAGCCAAGCAGAGCGCAGGCCTGGGGTGAGACCCAGTGCTGGTGGCACTGTATAAAGCCCCAGGGCCCCGCTGGGCTGTAATCCAGCTGATCTCTTGGGAAGTCTAGCTGTATGAGTCAATAAAAATGCCTCGTTTTGGCTTAAAAAAGAAAGTTGGTAGAGGGAAAATGAAACAAAAAGGGCCTTTTAAAATACAACCACCACTATGACTGCAGTCATCTAAAGAAGTCCTGCCTTAGGCGGCCAGGCGTAGGGACCGATCCAGAGGCAGCTCACTGCATGTGGCTGGTGGGGGCTGACTAAGAGCGCACTGGGAGCCTGGCAGCAAGAGGCAGCAGGAAGGCAAAGTGGGGTGCCCTAGCACCAAATTCGCACACTAGAAAGTAACCCCACTTCCAGGGTTAGTGTCAGAAGCTCAGACTGACAGGTAGTACATGTTTGTCCAAAGTTGACAGCCATCCAAACAAGACATCAGTAATGTGGAAGTAGGGGACTGGGGGTGAAGATGATGAAGACGAAGGTTGCTCCCCAGCCATCAATGCCTCAAGACCCCGGGGGAACCCAGGAAAGGGGACTTGGAAAGCATGACAGACTCAAACTCTGCCCACAGGGACCAGAGCCCCGGGTCAGGGATTAGGGAACAGTCTAGCTGCAGAAAGGCAGGCTTCTAAGAGGAAGAAAGGGTTCCATGCTTTCGAGAGGGACCCAGGAACCAGAAAGGATGCTATACAGACACATCAAATGGAGACCAAAGCAGGAGTCCAGTTCTGAATTTGGCATCCTTGGGAGAAGAGCGGCTTGACTCTGAGTATAATACAAATGGATCCAGTTCAGATAAGCAATGAGGATGATTCACTCTCAGAGCAGAGACACTTGGAAAGCCCATGTGCTAGGACCACTCAGGTCAGGCTGAAAATATGAGCTTGTCCATGTCAGCCTAACCCACATCAGCCTGGCCTGACATGCTCCCTTTCTGGCCAGCGCCCCACTGAGCTCTGAGCCTCACTCTGTTGATGGCATCGCTCAACAGGGCCTTCTTGTTTTGCTCCCCAAACGCTCTTGCCTCAATTCAGGTCCTGCCCCATTGCAGCTTCCTGGTTCCATCCCCTATCCTGCACAAGGAAAGTTTTGTCCTTCACTCCATAAAGTCTCGGCTCCTCGGCAGGTTTCTTGACTTGGATCCCTCTCCACCTGCAGCAAGTATTTCCCTCATTGAGTAAGGACACAGACGTGGGGAAATCAGTGGGTCCGACACAGGGAGGTGTGGAGGGCAGAGCATGGGACATAGCAGGGTCTGGGGAGTCCCTTCCAGCACCCAGCCATCCTCCTGGCGTAGGGGCTCCCAGACACAGGAAGAGGGAAACACTGAAGGGCGCGAGGTTTCTAGAACCGTCATGGGTGTAGAACTCATCTGAGACTGATCTTTCTTGATTATACAGGCTGCTCTAGAAACTTACACACAGTTAAGCATAAAGGATACACAAGGAGTGGGTTCTGATATCAAGTCTGACTCTTCCCAGGAAGCGGTGCTAACGCCCAGGCAGTGAGGCTAAGGGGATGGTTCTGCGGGGATTACTCTGTGTGTTCCCTGCCTCCACGGTTCTCCTTGGCTATTTCCTCGTTTGCTTTGGGACCTTTATCGCTGAGTTCTTATCCACTCCACCCCACTTCTCCTCTTCCTCCTGCTTCTTTCTAATTCTGCATTTGCTCCAAAAGTTGAATAGCTATTGAAATTTTTCACTTCCCCCTTCTTTGTACTTCCCCTTTTACCCACCTCTGCTCTCTCCCATGCAAGCCGATGTTAAATAATAATAATCCTTTCTTATCTTTCTCCCTTTATATAATCATGTGGAAACATGAATTTTTTTATCTGTCTTACAATATTGGGATTCTATTTTCACCTCTGCCTCTTGCTTTTAACATGTAATGGAACATAAGGAAAGTCCTTCCACGTCATTGCTATAGACCACACTCCATTTTTCAAAGTGTGTAAATTATTCCACAGTAAGGATGTATCACAGCTTCCACTGCTGTCCCTGACGTTTGAGCGCACACTTTGTTTCCACGTTGGGCCACTGACCAGAGGCAGCAGAACACCCTGTGCACACTCCTCACCTGCCAAAATGCTTCATTCCATGGATTCTGTTGCTAGGAGTGGGTGGCTGGGTTTGTTTTTGTTTGATTTTTGTTGATAGATACTGACATTACTGTCCCAAACAGCTATAACAACTGTCAATCCTATTGGCAATATTTGAAAGAGTACCATTTTTCCCACAGGGGACCAACACCCCAGTTTTGCAGCACTCAGGCTGATGGGGCCTGATCAAAATGAGCTAGCTCACCATGGCTGGTGCATTAGGATTTCACAAAAACCCTAACATCCAGAATGCTCCTTGAGCCAATACATGTCAAAGTTACCTTGGGAATAAGGCATTGTTTACTAAAGCACATCCCCGACCTCTTATATTAAGTATTTGTAGGCACCAGAATGGTATTTGTTCCATTCTCATAGGCAGCTGACTAAACTCATCATAAATTTAAAACTTTAAACAAAGCTCTAATTATTGACAGCTGAAAGTTTTCTTTACCATCACTATTGCTATTTTGAAAGGGAACCCTCCCCTTCCACCACAGTCTATATTAAGAAATTCCAAATTAAATGAAGAAAGAAAAAATCCAAGGATAACAAAATTAATAATTGTTCATGTAATGATAATAAAAATAATAGTTGATGTTGTAAGGGTTGTATTAAACTGTACACATTGCCCTGGCTGAGATGGGAGGGGTACCTTATTGATTGAAGCATATATAAAATAAAGTCAAAACCCTTGTTAACGTCTATCAGTCAAAGGCAACTAGTAACAAAGTTAGGTTTATTGGCTCATTGCTGCAAGGGATCTGGCATACTATGGGGAAAGCGTCTCCCTAAGAAAGTGTTGAAGGACTTGTCGTAGGATTTGGGCTTGTGTCAGGTCATTATGTGGGCAGCATGCAGGGATTCGAGGCAGCAAGCCTTCGCTCTGGATTGGGTATTGTCAGGAAGCAGGTGCAATCCAGCGAGTGGGCTTGTTTGATGAGGACAGTCTGTGAAGTCGTTTATGTTAAACAGGGGAACATCACAGCCTAGTTGTGAATGCCAGGCCAACTCCTAGCTGTCAGGAGTTGCTTTTCTTTTTCCTGTTGAAGAAGCTGAGTTCATAACCAGCAGACGATTTGGCCAACAGACCTGCATCCCCTCACAGCTGGGTAACCTCCATCAGGTGTCCCGACCTGTTAGACCCTATTCACCCACCTCAAACGGTTCTCTTCATCATTTTTTAAGAAAGAGTCGCAAGGAGGCTGTCTTCAGAAGGAACTAAAAGGAATCACCAGTTAGTGACCACAGTAGCTGTGGGTCAGTAGTTCGCAATCAGCTAGAGTGACCACTCATTTCCAGTGGTTTTTAAATTTCCTTTTCAAAGTGACAGAAAACTGCAATTGCTAGGAACTTACTGCACAGACACCTGTTGGTTCCCTCCTAGCACCTGCTCCCCATTTCACTTCCCAAAGCCCCCGATTTCCTTAGAGCATGTGACCATGTGATTCTGAGGAGGCTTCAGAGGGAGGCAAGTAACCCAACCAGTTCAGAGTGACACAGTGGCCATTTGGGACTGTAGAGTAAGCAGGTGAGACCAAGAACTGCTGTAACCAGTTGCTACCATGAAGAAAGTCTGCCTGAGGACAAAGTCAATGAAGAGAGATAGAAGAGCTGAGGGAACTGCAGAGAAAGAGAGCTAGAGTCCTGATCAAACTGCACCTGAAGCCCACATACCTCAGGGCTTTACAGTTAAATGAGCCAATAAATTCACTTTATGTTTAAGGTAGCTGGAGTTGGGCTTTTTTGTCTATTGCAATTCAAATATAAGGGTAGATTTATCGGACTCTCCAAAACATCGTTGGTGTTCTTCCAAGTATGTATCAATTACTGTATTATGACATATTAATTAATGTCCAGGATGAAGGACAGTAATGAAGATGCACTGCGAATTTCAGAAAAATGAAGAAGGCTATCAAGCGGGAATAAAGGAAGGAAAACAAATTTCCGTGAGCTCTGAATTGATTTCAAATTTTCAATGTCATCATAACCCTTGCCAAACTAACTGGGTCTAAGCAGGAATGTATAGTGTATGTCCAGGAATGTATAGCATATGTGGAAGCAGCTAAAGAATGAGAAAATGCCAACAATAGCAGAAGCAGTCAGAATTCAAGTCCAGGTTGAAGCTTTTAAGTGACCACTATAGAAAATATTTCATGTGAATATAGGAAATGATCATACAGGGGTCCACTGTTCCTTGGAGCGTTGATCTTCCTACCTCTTACTTCTTTTGGCTCCCAAGTATAGGAACCAAATATAATGAAAAATCACTCTCAGAATGCTGGTTGCAAAGCCCAGGTAGACACTGAGGTCCAAAGGTCAGAGATGACCAGGAAGATGAACTGATCAAGGAAAGTTAATGGTTCAAGTTGATTATCCATTAAGAAGTCAAAATGGCAGCAGGTTCAAAAAGCAGTAGCGTTCATCATTTGGTGGTCCCATTAGAAAACCAGAAGTCTCAAGACCTATCCAAAAGAGAAGCAGAAACAGAAATGCATTGCCCAGTGATCCAGACATCCCAGGGAAACAGCTCTGTACGGACTAAGGCAGCACGTGAACTGCAAAGAACAGCAAATGCAAAGACAAGACAGTTTTACTAACTAAATGAAAGAAGTATCTCCTTTTGCATTGATATGCAAAATCAAGGGGACTGCAAAAATAAATGGACACAAGACGAAAATATGAAAATAATAGCAGCAGCAGTAACTACAACAGTAGCAGACAAAAACAGAAAGCTTCATATAATAGAAATGCAACTTAGGTCAATGCTGACAGAGGCTGACCAGCCATTTAAAAGTAATGGCTGTCTACTATCATTACTTCCAGATAAGACAACTCTTTGGCAGGGAAATCATGGAAAGGAAGACAAAAAAGACCGAGACCAAAATTAAACAAGGCTTAATGACTTTGCCTCTAGTTACCTGTGGCTAGAAGCTTTTGCCATTCCCTAGGGAAGAGAAATCAGCAGGTAAACATGAAGCATGTCTGTGTAATATATATGATAATTTACAATATGCATGTCCAAACTAAGCATCTGGTAAACTAATCTACATGCAACTTATAGTTTCACTTGTTTTCCTCAAATCATCCCTTTGTTTGCAAAAAGACAAGCTAAAGAACCTTATTTAGACTTTGATACACAGACAAGAATTATATTAGTGCCCAGCTACATAAACATCATCAGGACTATCCCTGAAATTGGATGTTTTTATGTAGGCAAGTCTGAGCCTTTATCTCCGCTCTTTTCTCTGGATTGGGAAGTGTCCAGCTCTTTGAAGGGCTAGAAGCTAATCTAATCTGAGCAAGAATACTGATTACTTTTCAACTTGGTAGGAGGACAGTGTTGTTGTCCGGAGAATATAGATAATTTCATAAAATAGAGATGTGTTAAAGCTAATAAAATTTTGAGTTTATCCTCAAAGATGCAGATCACCTCTTTGGTATAATAAAAAATCTCTCTGGCCATTTTCCTGGGTTCCTGGGTTTAAAAACCATTGGAATTTCCTAAGTGATAGAAGTGTCTTTGTTATGTTAATGAAGTGACCCCATAGTGGCCCCTAGAAAGCTTCAGGATGCAAGCCGGTCACCAGAATGACCAAGTACATGATTCTAGGGTTGGGGCTTTGAGCCCTGTGATATCAGCCAGTTCTCTAGACCTATAGGGTCCTGAAGACCAAGTTCAATCATGTAGCCAATGATTTAGCCAGTCATGCTTATGTAATGAAATCTCAATAAAAACTCCAGACACTGAAACTCAGTGGAGCTTTGTGGTTGGTGAACACACTGAACACAGCAGAGTGATGCACCCCAACTCCTTGGGGAGAGGGCATGGAAGTTCCATGTCCAAGACCCTCCCAGATCTCATCCTATGTGTATTCTTTGTAATAAAACTATAATCATAAACATAGAGCTTTCCTGAGTTATGTGAGCCATTCTAGTGAATTATCAAACAGGGGTTGGGGTCATGGGAAGTCTCAAATTGGTAGCCAGTTGGTCTGAAGTACAGGTGGCCTGGGAACCCCTGAATGTGTGGCTGGCATCTGAAGTAAGGGCAGTCTTGTTGGGAACTGTGCCCTTAAACTTGTGGAGTCTGATGCTAACTGTGGGACAGAATTGAATTGTGTACACCCAGGTGAGGTAGAAACAGAATACTTGCTGTCAGAATCAAAAAAGGGATTGATCAGTCATCACTCAAGAGAGGTGTGGTCAGCTGTCTCTACCTGCATGCCCAAATCACCACCTTTAAGATAAAGCTGGCCAGGGCCTAGAGGCAGGTGGCTGCTTTTCCTAAGAGCCTGACACTTCCCTGACATATGATTTAACTGGTAATTTTACCAGAGAAGCCAGAACTCCTCCCTGCCTTCCCTAATCTTCTAATCAACCTCAGGGTGGTATTTTGGCCACAAAACTTTTCTGTAGGAAATACCCTCTCTATTTATAACTTCAGTTACTGCTAGGCAATTCAATGGCAGAAAGTTCCCCCACAAACCTCAAAACGAAGGTACCTTTTCAAATACCTGGTGTTTGTGCCCAATGTTCTATTCTTCAATATAAAATTTTCCAATTATTTATTTTTCCAAAAAGGGTGATTTATTATGCTTTAGAACTAAGCATGATTTAACTGTTGTAAGCACTTGTAAAATAAATTCCGAAATAAGGAAAAATATACATTTCAGGTCTAAGAGTCTTTTGGTCTGGGGCCAGGTGCACAATCTGATAGTTGCCTATCCGAACAGGCCGTCTCTCTTCTGAAAGTGAGGATGGAATGGCTCTTTTATGGAGGAAACAAATGATGCAGTGAGATTCACCATCGGTCAGCAAAAGAGAAGGAAAAGATTTATGAAAATATATAAAAGGAAAAGGCAGAAAATACAAATTAGGCAACATCTCCCAAACTCTACAAAATGTTTTTAATATATCCATTTTGGCAAACTTTCAAATATACAAAAGCTACTGTTTTTCAGGGATCCAAAGGAAAAATCGTGGGATCTGAAGAGACCCTCTCATCGATCCTATTTTGTAAGTCACAAGAGACAGAATAGGTGATAGCAGCTGCGAAGAAGAAGGGAAAACAAGCTATATCCTAGATGCCTGGGACACAGAGGAAGGCTTGAAACAGCTGTCAGTCTCTGGCATTGATCGTGAAAATTATCCCACTCAACTGGGATTTGAGGAGCCTAGTTGGAGGGGACTGAGTCCTGGAAATTTAGGCAAACGCCCTTAATGAAGGGAAATGACATGTCTCATGTATGATTTTGGTTCTAAGACTAGAGTTTGCTGTATCTGGTTTCCTAAGTATTAGGAGGATGGTTTGCCCCAGAATCCAAGTCAGCATAACTTAAACAGCAATGAAAGGATCCAATCAGTGTTCAAGAACAGGAGCCAAAGAAGTCTGTGGCTGACAAGAGGGAGGAAGTCTGAAGGTACGCAGACTTGAGGCAGGTCTATTTGGAGAGAATACCAGCAGCCAAGATGCAAAACTAACTTTGTGAAAAATCAAGTTGCCTCCAACAGGGAAAAATAGAAAAGAGAAAGGGTTAGGGTCTCTGGTCTCTACTACCACGTTCCACATGGAAATAACATTTAGGTATCATTGGGCTCTTTTTCCAAATACTGGCATGGCATGCTGGACTGCACATTATATTAGGGATTACTGGGGAGCTTCTTAGGGGACAGGGAGCCAGAATCCCATCCCTCTCTACCATCCTTCTTCCCAGGCTGCAGTGATGTGGGGAGACTCTGGGCTTTGGTCCCATAGGCATCTTGTGAAGTCACCGGACACACTCGGATGAAAAAATTTTTCTAACATGGACCTATATATCTCCTTTTCTGCACATAAACTTCATTCTTAATATTTTATAGTCCCCTAAATCACTCTCTGCTTTCTGCAACTATTCTAATTATAAATCTCCAATCTTATATGATGTATCGGGGCACCACAAACTAGCCGCACATCTAATACAGCTACTCCAAATTGCTCTAAATTGCTCAGAGAAAGGAAGATACATGTTTAGCTCTGATCATTTGCTTAGGTCAAACTCTCAGAACCTAGAGAAAAATAATCATTTCCCCTTTTTGAAACAGTACCAACTTTGATATCATGTGACAACCCAAGAGAGCTCGAGAATTAAGTGGAAAATCTTATGAGGTTACAGGATAGGGAAAGTCAGAGAAACATGAAGACAAGAAGCCAGGTTTCTTTATTCATTTTACAGATCAGGAAACTGATACCCAGATTGAGAGTTTATGTCATTTTCTCATTTGCTGCTTCTTAGGAAAGTCAAGGTTGGAGCTTAGGTGGCCTGGTTTTCCTTCTCCAATAAGTTTGGAAATTATGATGTTGGAATAACAAGTCACTGAAAATTCATATACAAATGATGATACTTTATCTATTGGCCTTCCTAATAATTTAGAGAAATCTATTAGAGCCATTTTTGATAGCTGGACATTTAATATTAAAATTAGCTTATAAAGCGAATTAGAGTCAGAAAGGAAGAGAGAATGATGGCTGCACATTTCTGCATCTGATGCAGGACAGTCATACATTAGACACAGCTGCATCTGCTGCTCTCACCCAGACCAAGGCACGCCTCTCCTCTCCCACTCTGGGGTGAGTTTGGGAGATACAGTAACAGAAGCACTACGGCAGCAACAATGTCAAAAATTTGAAAAAGGGATGGATTCATGAAGCAAGCATTATTACTTAACAGACTCTCACATATCCCATGACAATTTCTGTGCTCTCAACTGAAGCCTGAGGGGGAAAGGGCAGGGGAGAAGATCAAAGAAGACAAGGACGAGAACTGATGAAAGTTGGAGTACTGTCAGTGGCACAAGTCTCCAGTTAGTGAGTTTTTTAAAAATGAGCAACACATTTGCCAGTCCTTTGGTATTTTTTGCTTATATTGATTTATATAAATTGCCAGTATTTCTCTTGGCTTTTTAGATTTTCTTCATCAAAGTATCAAACTACTCAGAGGTTCTTCATTTTCCGGGCATGTAGAGATAATGTGAAGCTGTCAGGGAAAAAAAAAAAAAAATCCTTCTAGGCTTAGGAGATGGCACATGAAACTTCCTTCAACAAGCTTCTGAAGTCTGTGAACCACGTCTGTCTCTGTCCTCCTTCTCCTGTGCCCAGTCTTACTGCATAGAAAGACAGAGGCTTGGTAACCTCTCCAACTCAACACTTCTAAAACCAAAGTAGCAGCCTCCCCCCAGTTTCAAAGGCCTGATTCTGTTAACTCTCCCAGGCCTCCAAATTATCTTTGATTCTTTTCTTTTTCTTACGTACTGAAGACATCATTGTGTTATGGGACTTCTCCTTCAGAGAGATCTGATTCCCTCCTTTACCTTCCATTCCCTCTGCCTCCAACTTCAATTCCAGTTTTAATGCTGCAAATTGCTGTTCTCTGCCTTTGTTGCCCGTCCCTACCCCTCTCCCCAGTAAATCCTGAATACTACCAGGATCAGGATTTGGGTTATTTATAATAAGTTATTAGGTTAATTAACCTAATAGGGACATTAAGATGAACACATTGCGTGGGAGGATCATTTTAATTCTTCCTCAGAATAAGAATAATGGCAGAAGGAGAGACTTCCATAAGTAAGGATAAAGGGAAGTCATTGAGTAAGCCAGGAAATGAATCCTAGAAAACTGTCAGTCTCTAATCACTGCAGGCAACCCTACTATTTTCTTTCTATTACCTTTGGATATACCCACAGTGATTGGCATTGGGTCCATGTGCCTTTTTTAAGAGGCACTGTGGAAAAGTACCCAGAATACCTTACCCATAAACAAGGCTCAGGGAGAGGAACCCTTAGCAGCAGAAGTGAAGGAGGGTAGACAATCTCTGTGGCTTTTAGAAAATAGGACATAGCTGAGTGTAACTATCATGAGGTCCTTATGATCACAACTCTTTTTTTTTTTCAGTCTCCATAGAGACAGTCAAAAATTGCCAGTGCCGACTATATTGCAAATTGTCATAGTGGGATATTGGGAAAAGTTTTCAATTAGCAATAATTATGCCTTGGATAAACCCCATTGGATACGATACTGCACTGCGCAAAGCTAATCACAACTTTTATTTGCTCCAAAAAGACCCAGTTACTAACGTAATCAAGTACAAACACTTTAATCTAAAATTCGAGATTTGACATCAAAATTTCAAACCAGTCTTTTGAAAAAGAATTTCCACTACTTATTAACATGAGTCCTTGGGGATGATCTCCTCTGTAATCTTGAGTTACACCTGGAATGACCTCTCTTGGGCTCAGACTCATCTACATCCACCCCCACCTTCAAGGCCTAATTCAAGCCCCACCTTCTCCATGAAGCTTTATCTAACAGGTCCCCATTACCTCCCCCTCCTCTGAACTGCCCTAGCAAATACAGTCGGAACTTTCATTTGGCTCATGTGTGTATACAAACACACACACACACACACACACTCACACACATACCACCTTTAAACAATTCTCTGTGTCTGTATCTTCATGTACCAGGCAAAATCACTAGTTTCTTAAGGACAGGTTCTGTTTGAGTTGGACAAGGTCATAATTAGCACCTAGTTCATGAAGGATCCTTAATTAACATTTCCTAAGTGATTACTGATTGAGCCACTATCAGAAACAGTTGAAAAGTTGAGTTGGTGGGACCAAAAATGTCTTAGTTTCTGGAATGGTTAGCAGAACCTGGCACTTACCTAAAGACCCCAGAGTGAACAACCTCTGAATAATAAACCACACAAATTGAATACTCATATAGATCCAAACTCATCAACATGCTGGAAGAAATTCTGAACTCTGTGAGCACTGGGATTTTCAGAAGCTGCTAAATATTTTTTTAGGCATTTAACTTAAGAGGCTTAAGGGAACTGAAACATCCATACCTCTTTCTAAAAGGAACGTAATCACATGAATAGCTCTTTATATTTTACTTGCATTGTCAAGTGGCCCTCGAAATAATCTTGAAAGGCAGAGTGGGAAGTTATTAAAAACGAAGGGGCAGAGAAGGCTAGGTTAGCTCTTTTCCATCTCACTCTTAGGAAGCATCAGCATATTACATATTTCTTAGATATGGGGACTCCTCTACAAAGAGGTCTCTTTCGTTTTGATTTTACGATGCCTAAGAACTTGGTTTCCAGAGTGCTTGGTTTCCAAAAAAGATGTTGAAATCTTTCTCACTGGCATTCTATAATCGACCTAAAGTCTTCTGTTCTTATTTTAATTACCATCTGGATGTAGGAATAGCTCCAGTCCCTTGAGCCCCCATTCGCTCCAGGGCACCCACATACAGCCTGTCAGATCAGTTGAATAAAGGCCAAAAGTCCACCAGCCCATGTGCCCTCATATCGTGGGTAGTCGCTAAGCCAAAAACCACTTAGGTTTTTCCGTGGGTGTCGATAAATCACTCCCTCTTTGCCACAGGATTTTAGAGTCTGGAACTAAGACTTTATTGTCTTCAACATCTGGGTTTTCTTACAGCCGAGGATGCGGAACAGAAAACTGCCGGAAATGGGGAGGTGTCCGCAAGGTGTCCGTGCAGGGTTCCGCCTTTCTCCCCACCTGCCTAACTCCTACCTAAGCCCCAGGCTGGCATCGCCCCCGCGCTCTGCGGCCTTGAGCAACAACGGTCTCGACCCTGGGATTATTTTTCTTCGTTCCATGAACCACGTATCATGATTCTGGTTTCTGTATTTAAGCAAACGGGACAAACGCCCAGGACCCAAGGACAGGGACACAGTTTTTCTGTTTCGGGGACCTCGAGTTGGCCATTTTTCTCCTGCGAAGCCTTCCCGGGGATGATGGCTTAATCGTGTAATTATGTAAACCAGTTACAATTTGGCTAAAACAAAACAAAACAAACAAAAAAACCCAGTTCCCTACGCCTGAGCCAAGCTGGCGCCCCCCACGAAGCGCTCCGCAGTCCACCAGGTTTTTGTTCAAGCTACAACTACGGAAGTGGGAGGAGCTGCTAGGCCACGGAGGCGGGACTTGGTCTCCTGGCAACGGCCGTGGCGATTGGCCAGCCTTTCTGCAGCCGAGGCCAATGGCCAGGCGCTCTGAAAACGCTCGGCGCGGCGACTGCGGCTGCGCGCGAGATTCGAATGGGTAGCGGCTCCTCGCTCGCGGCGCAAGAGGGGCCGCTGGTGGTCTTCTCGCCATGGATAACCCGGAAAATGTCTTTCGGTAAGTGTTCATCTGGTGGGATGGGGACGCGGAGGGGGCTGGGGCGCCCGGGGTTCGGGCCCAGCCCGCCCCAGATCTGCCTCCGTTTGCCCCCTCTGCCCCTTTCCTGGGCTTTGGGGTTTGCCCCACCCAGCAAGGCCGCGGGCACTCGTGAGTCGTGGGGAGGACGCGGCACCGGTGGTCTCGGCGGAGGCCACAGTGGCCGTCTGGTGGGGATTCCGGCAATTCGCGAGGCCCTCAGAGCTCTTGTTTATTCTTCGTAATGAACCCCCTGTCGACAGTCGCTGCTGTGGAAGAAAAAAGTCCAACCCAACCAAAAACTGAAACCTTGTGTTTTATGAGAAATTTTCAAAAGTCACTTGTTAAAAAGTTCTATTACAGTAGGGAGAGAATTAAAAATTGCTGTCTTACCCGTAATCCCACCGTTACTTTTAAAAAGTCTTTGAATGCAGTGCACTTTAAGAAAAAAAAAAAGAGCTTTGCTTTTTGTTGAGTCATTTGTGCCAGCCTGCTCACGGTTTTTAAAGTTCCCACGCCTTTGTTTGATGACTTAGGTGATTTACCCAGACTGATTAAAAAGTTTTTTTAAAACTATTAAGTCATATGTGGCAGGAAGTGAAACTGGTTAGTTTTATCAGTTCTTTGGGATCGGAAGACCGAGGTTATTAAATACAGTCAAAACAAGTATCTATTTGCTTTACTACTTTTTCTTTGGCCTTCAACCTAGCCAGCAACTATGTTCTTTTGGAAGTCCCTCATCCCATTTTTAAAGGGAAGTTAGGTCATTCTCGTCTTATTTTGACTTTCTAAGATTAATTTGTTTTAATGAACTGGGTGTTTTAGTATCAACTTACAGTGCATTTAGGCCATTTTACTAGGGAAAATTGGTTGATATTAAAACATGAAATGTTTACCTTGGAAAGGCCTATGATACGTATTTTGGGAAAAAGGGTCTGACAGGGATTTATCCCTCTGCTAGAGGCATAAGAGAGATTCAAAATTTAGAAGGAATTTGTTTAATTTTTAAAAGTAATACATTTATATGGTTAAAAAAGATTTAGAAAAGTATTCATCAAGAACTCTGATACCTGTCTACTCCCCTCCTACCCCTTCATATGTAACCATTTTTCTTTATTGGATGTGTAAATGTTCATATTATTGCGATATATTAAATGTCTATATGTTTGTATGTGTGTGTGTGTACATTTCCTGCCTTTATCTCACATAAAATCAGCAGAGCGTATACACTACTCTTTTTGCCTTAACAGTATCCTTGGAGATCTCTCTCAATCAATACATAAAGTTCTCTCTCATTCTTTAACAACTGCATACTATTTCATGCACCACAATTGATCCAAACAGTCCTCTATCGATGGACACAGGTTGCTGACAACCTTTTGCTATCATAAATAGTGCCTCAGTGAAAAATCTTGCACATATGGCATTTTGCACATATACTCATATCTGTCTTTTAGATTCTCAAGAGTGAGTTTATTGGATCAAAAGCAAATCAGGCCCCAGTTTTGGTAGATATTGCCAATTGCCTTGTTTGGAATTGAGCACACTTTCACCTGCAAGCAAGGATATGTTAGAGAGCCCGCTTCCTATTGTTTCACCTATACAGTCATAATTCTTACTTTTGCCAATCTGATGGGTGAGAAATTGTATCTCAGGTAAATTTGTCTTACGAGAGAGGTTGAACATCTTTTCGTGTTTGAGAGCCATGTATATTTTTCTGTGAAATGCTTTTTTATGCCCTTTGCTCATTTTTAAAAGTCAGGTTGATGACTTTTCCCTCAATTTCTGGAAGCTCTTTTGTTTTTCCAGTTTATCATTTCTCTTTTGGCTCGGTGTTTTGTTTGTTTGTTTTGTCAATTTGACATGTAGAAGCTTTTATTTACATATAGTTGTCTTTAGCTGTTCTTTGAGTCATAAGAAACATCGATTTCATTTGTATACTGAAGTGATAGCGAGAAGTATTGCCTTTTAATCATTTTTTCAAAACCAAATCTTGTAATTTCTCAGATGGAGAACCTAGGAGTCTTCCTGAACTTGAGTCTCATACCTGGTATGCAATCCCATCAGGAAGCCCATTGTGTCTTTTCCCAAATTGCACACAAGCGCTGTTCCCACCCTGGTCCAGCTCACCACCCTGTCTCAGGGACTCCCCAAAGTTTCCTAGCTGGTTTCCCACTTCTCACCGCCCCACTGATGTTTTAAAATGCAAATTAGATCTTGTCAACCCCATCTTCCACTGCTCATCACACTTAAATCACACTGGTTTTCTTTCTGTTCCTGAAACAGTCCAGTTTCTGAAGTTCTCTCAGCCTTGATGATTTCTCCCAGATAGCTACATGGCTATCTGGCACTGGTCACATGCCATCCCCTCTGAGAGGCAGGCCTTCCCTGACCACCCTATCTAAAAATAGTAACTCTTACTACACTCTGACCCTTCTCATGTTTTGTTTTGCTTTGCTTTGTTTTCTAAGTACTTAATGTAAACTGATATTATTTTACATGTTTCTTTTTGTTTGTTCATCCTACTAGCACCCATGGAGATTTTGCTTTCCTGGTTGTTTTTTTTAAGCTGTGCTTGGGTATGTGGAAGTAGGGGAAGCAGAGTTCTTTGGGCACTGTTAGGGGCTGATTTCTCAGCACTGCCATCATGTGTTCTTCCTCAGGGACATCGTATTATACTGAGGCAAGGAAAACTGTATCTGGAAACTCCAATTTCTGGTACCCTGTGCTTATCTCACACTCCTTTACAAGCCCTCTTTGAACCTTGTTCCAGCCATGGCTCAGCCATGCTACTGGGGAGCAAGGGCAGGGGTCTGAGTCAGTGCCACACGTGGATCCCACTGTTAGGAGGAGGAGCAGCAAACTTCTGGATGCTTCCCCTTATGGCAATAGTGACCTTGGGAATCAGTGAGAGGAGAAGGAGATTCTTGGAGATCGAGCTGGGGACTGACTTTCTTCTGGAAAAACACTGGCTGCTTCTGAGTTTTCTACTTCTGAGTGAATGCCCTTTAAATTCTATATAGTATTTGGATTGATATTTAAGATATAATTTGTATACCTTAAAATATATATAAATATAAAATATGTATATAAATAAGTTTTGCTGTTAGGAATTATCCCTAACATCCCTTGTGCATAATTTTCTCTGTTCTAGAATGTTTGAAGCCCATATGCAGAGCTACAAGGGTGACGACCCACTTGGTGAATGGGAAAGGTTAGCATTTAGTTTATTTTATTCCTTTAAACAAACTATATGCTGCCCTATGGAAAATTAACATTATTCTTATTTTTCTAGCTACATGCAGTGGATAGAAGAGAATTTTCCTGAGAATAAAGAATACTTGACAACTTTATTAGAACATTTAATGAAGGAGTTTTTAGATAAGAAGAGATACCACAATGACCCGAGATTCATCAATTATTGTTTAAAATTTGTAAGTATACTTTCATATGTATAATTAAATCTATAATCATGTTGTACTTTGGCTTCTTTCCCCTAGATGGTAATATCATTTTAAACTATCTTTTATTTTAATTCTTTGTTTCCAATTCTGAGGATATAAAGAGGAAAAACAAACTTTTTTTTCTGTTCTCTTACTCAACAACACAGAAGATTTCTGTGACCTCTGATCACCAAGAAGTGTGTGGGGATTTCTCCCCACCAGCAACCACTCAATCAGTTCTGCACCAGCCACCAGCTGAGTGTCCTCCAGTTCAATTCTGACACTATCTGAAGATAGTGTCAGATTCCACAGGTTGAGAACTTGGTCCCACAAGACTGCTCCCCCATTGACAATGCCAATTGCAAGCCCTGGGTTGTTTTATGTGTGAATCTGACTGACTAAAAAGCAGGGTTCCCACAACCCCCTCCTTGGGTTCAATTAATTTGCTAGAGTGGCTCACATAACTCAGGGAAACACAGGCAGTCCCTGGATTACAAATGAGAAACATTCCCGAGAATGTCTTTAGGTTGGGTTTGTATGTAACTCAGATCCTGATGAACAGCATATACGGTAGTAATAATAACAATACTATAATGGCTTGTATGTGGTAATAATACAGTATAATCCTATAATAATAATACCCCTGTACTGTAATAATAAGTTACTGAAACTAGTTGCTCTTTCTTTTAATTCAAACAAACTGAACATAAAAACAAACTCATACATAAAGTTTAGATAAGAGAAATTTCAAAAAAGAATATTAAGGGTTAACACTCCTCTAATGTTGCATCAGTGTCTTGCTCACTAGAAGGGGCATTTTGGAGGTAAGAAGGGTAGCTAACATTAATCAAAAGATGTTGATGGAGATGGTGCAGGAGAGGATGGACTGGGTGCTGGAGAATCAGGATTTGATTCTGTTGCTGGAGGAGGGGAGCTTACTGTAAGGTTTTTGGATGGTTGGCGCCAGAGAAAAAAAGATGAGCAGAGTGTAAAGTTTTTTAGCGGCGAGGAGAAAGAAAGAAAGACAGACGGAGGGGGTGCAAACAACGTGGCTTTATTGAGCGCTCCCGGGTGAGGTTCACGGTCCGAGAAGTGGGGCCTGAGAAGTCGCGCCGCCAGGAAGTTTTGAGCGGGCTTATATATGTTTTAGAGTTGGGGGATGGGGGTTTTTTGGTGCGGAGAGTTTTGGGCACAAAGACTGGGAAGTACTTTGTTCCAGTTTTAGGGTGGGTCTCGTGGGCTTCTCTTTTTTTCTTTAGGGAGGGGAGGGGTGCCTGCCACCAGCCTTACACTTACCATTGAAGTCAGTTTCTTGAAAAAGTATCTAGAGTTGCTAGCACAGCCTTTTTCTTTTTGTCATAAATGGCCTTGTAGCAGCTTATGTTCTGACTGCATGGCGAAGCTTTGTAAACAGCTCGGTGTTAGGATCTTGCTCCTCAAGCTTAGGAAATCCTGCTTCAGTGAGATGAAAGCCTTCAGCTAATTCTTCTGTCATAACCTTTCTCAGCTCTGGATCTTGTGATTCTTCGTGTTGTGTTTCTATCAGCTGTTTCTCTATCTACCTATGAGACTAGCCGCCAGCATAAAGATGCCAACGAACCGCTTACTTCATGCAGGTTTGTTTACATGTGCGGAAGAAACTGGTATCCGGATCATCAGTTTAATTATTTATAATAATTATAAATTATCGTTGTAGGGTGCCCATTCATAAGTACGGAACGCTATTAAGTCAGGTCGCCTGTGACCTGAGGACTGCCTGTACTTACATTTAGCGATTTATTATAAAGAATATTACAAAGGATACCAGTGATCACCAGATGAAGAGACGGATAGGACAATATATTGGGGAAGGGGTGTGGAGCTTCCCTACCCTCTCTGGGTATGACACCTTCCAGGACTCTCCACGTATTCAGCTATCCAGAAGCTCATCCGAATCATGTCCTTTTGATTTTTATGGAGACCTCATTATACAGGCATAATTGATTAGATCATTGGCTATAGGTGGTCAACTTAACCTTCAGCCCCTCTTCCTTCCTGGAGGGCAGGGCCCAAAGTCCCAACCCTCTAGTCCTGTGTCAGTTTTGCTGGTGACTAGCCCCCATCTGAAGCTACCTGGGGGCTGCCAACCCTTAGACAACTCATTAGCATACAAAAAACACAACTTTGAGGAGTCCAGGGACTTTAGGAGTCACATGCCAGGAAATGGGACAGAGACCAAATATATACAGTCATGCATCATATAACAAGGAGGATACAATCTGAGAAATACATCAGTACACCCTTGATGCTGAAGAGAATTCAAATTGGTTTTTATTACAGTCATGCATTGCTTAACAGAGGGGACACATTCTGAGAAATGCATCATTGGACAGTTTTATTACATGAACGTCATAGTGTACTTACACGAACCTAGGTGGTAAAGCCTGCTGCACACCTGGGTTTATATGGTACAGCCTGTTGCTCCTAGGCTAAAAACATGTGCAGCATGTTACTGTACTGAATACTGTAGGCAATTATATAAATACTTGTGTATCTAAATATAGAAAAGGTACAGTAAAAATACAGGATAAAAGATAAAAAATGATATACCTATATAGGGCACTTCCTATTAATGGAGCTTATAGGGCTAGAAATTGCTCTAGATTAGTCAGTGAATGTGAGGGCCTAGGACACTACTGTATACTAGTGTAGACTTTAGAAACATTTAAGCTACACTAAATGTATAAAAAAAATTTTCTTCAGTAATAAATTAACCTTAGCTTTATAACATTTTTACTTTATAAACTTAATTTTTTTAACTTTTTGACTTTGTAATAAACTTAGCTTAAAACATAGATACACTGTAGAGCTGTATAAAAATAATTTCTTTATATCCTTATTCTATAAGCTTTTTTTTTTTTTATTGTTTGTTGTTTATAGGGGTACAGATGTTTAGGTTACGTATGTTGCCCTTGCCCCCCCTTCCCCCCAAGTCCCAGTCCCAAGCGTGTCCAAGGGTGTGCATTGCACCCTTTGTGTATGCATATATCCATCCCCTCCTCCCCCTCGCCCCTCCCTCCCTGACATCCAATAGATGTTATTCTTATATGTACACTTATGTGTTGTTCAGTTACTACCAATTTGATGGTGAGTACATGTGGTGCTTGTTTTTCCATTCTTGGGATACTTCGCTTAGTAGAATGCGTTCCAACCCTATCCAGGAGTATACAAGAGGTGCTATATCACCATTGTTTCTTAAAGCTGAATAGTACTCCATG
>RJWJ010014323.1:0-38136 GCA_004363605.1 Indri indri | reverse complement strand
GGATTATCATTACATTCAGGATATGCCTGATTTGCCAAAAGGCCAGAAATATCACTCAGCATATTAAATTCTCTCAGCAGCTGAAGTACATTTAGAAAGAAAGAAAATGAGGCATCTTCATCATTTGAAGGAAAATCTTAGCTAATTTTCAAACACTTTATATATATAAATTTATGCATCCAATTTACATATATATAAGGCACTGTTTTCAGTTCACTTGATATTTGAACGATCTTATCTACATAATTCTATTGACAATGGAAGACCAGGAAAAAAAAAAAAAAAAAAACAATCGGGGCTGAAGTTCATCTTTCGTTTATGTAATTCACACACTGAACAAACTTCTCAATTTACAATAGAGAATTACCAGAATCCTAGGCACTAATTGGAGACTTTTAAGGAGAACTACCTAATTCTAGCCTCTATCAAAAAACCGGTTGGAAAAAATATCCTCTTTAGGAAAAAATAGTATTTCAGGATGATTGCCTAAAGATTGTACCATATCTACACATCTGGAGACAATTTACTTCTAAAAGGCTTACACTACCCTTACCTCGATCAAACATTTTAGTATTATGAAACAAGATTTGGGGGGAAGTCACAACTGCCAAAGGAAATGAGTGCATAATATCAGAGATGTTGAGGACATTATTACTTACCATTGAATTATTACTATGACCCCAATTAAGTCACATTTGAAAAGGGTTTGTTTGTTTTGGTAATTATTCAGTACTAGGTAAGCTTGACATTCTATATTCCTCCCTGTGCTAGCAGAATGGCCCCTGAAAGACGTTTATTTCCTAGTTCCTAAGATCTGTGATTACATGATAATATTTTGGAAAAGAAATTTTGCAGATGTAATTAAGGTTGAGGATTTTCAAGTAAAAAGATTAACCTGAAATATATGGATGGGTCCAATCTAGTCACAGGAACCTTTAAAAGCCAAGGAGTATCTGCAGCCAGAGCAGAAGAAATCTGGCAAAAGAGAAGTCAGAGAGGCTCAAAGCATGAGAAGAACTTATTAATAACATGCTGTGGCTGGTTTGAACATTAAGAGGATGAAGCGAACAGGATCACAGGTGATCTTAAGCAGCAGCAGAGACTGTCTCCCAGACTGTAGCAAGCCAGGATACCACAGGGAGCTTGGCCAGAAAGCTTGCAGGAAACTGAATCCTGCCAACAGCCTGAATGATCTTGGAAGCAGATTCTTTCTCAGAGTTTGTGGATAAGAGCCCAGGGCAACCAACACCTTGATTTTGGGCCTGTGAGACCTGGAACAGAGGAACCAGTCGAGCCCACCAAGACTTCTGACCTACAGAACTGTGAGATGATATGTTTATGTTGCTTAAAACAACTAAATCTGTGCTGGATTTGCTACAATAGCAATAGAAAACGAACACACTGACCCACAGGAAAGAACGAGCTTCCTATTTTGGATAAGGAGCAACATATCCCATTATAGTCTCTTTTTTGTTGCCTATAAATATGCTCACATCTAATTTTAAATAGGATCTTTACCTTCAGCATAGGTATCTTTTTCATTTCATGCATCCTAATTTTTCCCCTAAATATTTTTATAATTTAATCATGTTTGTGTTCTCATCATTTAAAAAAACTGTATTAAGCTATAATATCCTCTTTAGACATAAATGGGATATAACTGTAAAAACATTAAATTAATTTTATGTTTTTATTCATATTTTTATCACTGTGAAATATGTAAGTAGAGTTTACAGGAATACACAAGATGCAAAGTAAAATATAGGATTGTTTATCATGGAGGTCAATTGCATTTTATAACCAATATCCATTTCCTCTGCCTTTGGTGACAGTAGACAGCAAAAATAAATATCTTGGGATTTAGCCCTCCTGCTTTACATGAAATCTTGATGATAATGTCATAGCATATGTATTATTACTTTAACGAAAGGAATAGCCCCTAAGCTCTCTGGAGGAACATAGTTAACGGTTAGATTCTCTGTTCTTACATACTCCGTTTTAGCAGATCCATGTAGGCGAGCCTTTTCAACCCATCCTCAATATTTTGCCTAGGATATTCTGGCATCACCATCTAACTTAATGTTAACTATCAATTTTTCTAAGCTTTGTCAAAACAAAAGAAAGAGTTAAACAGAAAAGGAAGACTTTATTCAAGGGTATTGTCATAGGGAGAGGGTCTCTGTAGAGACCAGAATGCGGTATGAATTAAACTTCATTGAAACAAAGGAAAGATAGTTTTTAAAAGCTAGAGAGGGTGGGCAGAGAGAAGATCTTAGGCCATCTGTATTTGTTGATTTACACAAAGGAAAAGTAAGCTTTCTCTCTTATCTTCGCATCTTCAGGACGGGATGTAGTTTTATACCTTGAAACAAAGTGCCAGTTGAGAAAGTCAGACTCTTACCCTCTGATAGAGACTGGGAGATGGGGTTGTATTTTCTTTGATGAATACATTTCAAAGGGATAGTTGGCAGGTCCCTAGGAAGACATTCTTAGGTTGTAAAACTATAAAAAGATTTTTAAAAATATTTACATCATAAAAAGGCAGATAAATAATTTATAATTAAGAGTTTTCTCAACTTAATTTTCCAAGAAAAGGGTGGTGGCAGTGGGGGCTAGAGTCAGGAAGAAGCTTGTCTAAGGTTAAGTCAAGGTGAAAGGAAGGTTAAGGCTGTCTCGGTCACTTTCGGTGGTGTATTAGAAGCATCTCCAAATGTCCTTCACTAGATGTGGAATCCTGAATCATGGTTGAGTTTCCCCAATGTCAATAAACTCTCCTTTACCAGTTTAAAATCTGTACCCCCCCCGCCACCATACACACACACACACACACACACACAAATTGGTCCAATATTTTTATGACCCATTTGCAACCATGTTCTCCTGGTGTCTGCAGGTACGTATTCAGGTTCTGCAACGCCTTTGCTGAATAATCCCTTTCCTCCTATAAGCAAAGTCTCTCCTTGCTTATCAAATCATGCTGAGACCTGACCCTAGAAATAGGTAGAGAACAGTGTTGTCCTCGAATCTGCAGCTTTGTCACTTTTGATCTTGTGGAAATGCACATTTATGACCTTACCCCAACTTACTGAAGAGAATTTCTCAGAATGGGGCCCGAGACAATTTAAACATCAGTCCAGGTGATTTTTATGCACATTAAAGTTTGAGAACTGTAACTGAATGCAAGTCTACAAATCTGGCTGCCCCACACTCGAAAAGCCAGACTCCAGAGACAAGGGTTGGTGATAGGAAAAGCAGGTTTATTCAAGAGCCAGCACCCTGAGAAGATGGTGGTCTATTGCCTCAAAGACAATGTCAAATTTCTTAGGCTGGCTGAACAATTTTAAAGGGAAAAAAAAAATTGGGGAAACTAAATGCAGGAGCTGGCTTCATGCAGGTGAGCATATTTTGTTCCCACGGTTACCTTCAGTAGTGGCCACCTGGAGGTCTGGCTGGTGTCAGCTAGACAGCAACAGAATTGAAGGTTAACTGTTCAGCCTTTTTCTCCAGTGGGAGTAGGGAGTCCTGCAATGTTAGTTTCAGAGTTATTTGTTCAAGGCCAGTTCCTGGGGATTCTTAAGCAAGCATACCATTAGGTATTGCTGAAGAGTTATTAATTAGCTTTAAGATGGAGTGACTGTTACTGTTATCAAACTGCTAGTCTTAGAAAAATAAGAGCATATGAAGATAAATATTGAGGGCAATCAGCATCTTGTAATTTATCCACTTTAGGTGAGTTCTTTGCGTCTTTTCCAGATAAAGGAGGCCTCTATTCTGCAGTAAAGAGGAAGGAGCACTTTTGTTGCCTAGAGAGATTCAAACAAATCTGTGAGTTCAAGTTTCTTAAGAGCATCTTCTTAGATATCCCTGTCACAAGTCTCAGAGTCTCACATCTTCCATATCAGAATGAATGCTTTAGCATAAAGTGTTCCTCCAGAATCTGCCTACTTTCATAAATGGATAATTTTTAAGAAGACGATCTCTTTACATAGAGCATCAATGGCATACTCTGAGTTGATAGTTGTCTTATCTGAGCCTGCCTTTTTTTATTCTTTCAGGGCTTTAACTTCAGTTAGGATCTTCAAACTACCTCATCAATCCCTATAATTACTTATAATTGTCATTTTTTACAGTATTTCTCAATTACTACAGTGATTATAAGCACAAGAGGAACCCTTCTACCTTTACCCCATCCAAATCATAACGTGTGATGGTCTTAGTACTTCAGATACTTTATTATGCTAAGAGTTCTCACTCCCTAACTTATCACCATTGTTAGCCAAAGAATCATCCAGTACTGGAAACCCATAATGAGTATCTGTTTGCTGGTAACCCATCTCCAGCACCAACTCTTTAAGTTTTGCTTTACCCAAAATCAACCTTGAGAAAGGAATACAAGTACAAATAGTTTATTAGGAAATAATCTAGGAAATTGAAATAGTTGTGTGGAAGAGTTAGAATACCAAAAAATGGAAATATTATAATACATTAGAGTATTTGAGTAGGAGACTAAGAGACAGGGCTAAGACCAGACGCAGGGGCTTGACAATCAGGTGCACATGTTAAAATACATAACTGTTAAACAGAAGCTAACCAGAGGGGCTGATAACCACAGGGACTGGCTTTGGCTTGTCAGCTATCTCTGTCACCTTACATGAACTTTGGCTAATTACAATATCATTTACGTTGTGGTTTTAAAATTTTTCTGTCCTCGAAATCACCATTACAGTTCCTAGACAACCACATAAAGTATGAAAATCAGAGGGAAGTGAATTCTAGGACTTATTACCCAAATCCTTAACAAAAGCCAACCTCTTGGCCTTGAATAATCCTCCCCTCAATTAGTACAACTACAAAAGATCTAAAACCACTTCCTCCCATTGCAGCTGCTATCTTTCAAGCCTGCCTGCTCTCTTTCCTGAGAGCATCTTTTCGTTTTCAATAAAAGCTGTTAGTTGATTAGCTTACCTCGTGCATCCTGAAATTAGTTTCCCTACAAACACCAAGAACTTGAAAACCCTCCACTTGGAGGCTGGTAACAATATCAATTGAATTTTGGCTATCTATTTAATTAGTTCTTTTGCTCTACATTAGGAGTCAGAAAACCTTTCCTGGGAAAAGCCAGGTAGTAAGTGCTTTAGGTTTTTCAGGCCCTGTTATCCTACAATAATCTTACAATGACATACTTTGTCATTGCAGCACAAAAGCAGCTATGGCGAATGTGGTGCTGAATGAGCATGGATGTGTTCCAATAACGTATTATTTGTAAAACAGGAGGTGGTCTGGATTTGGCTCAGAGGCCATACTTTACCAAGTTGTACTCTATATTGTGACACGAGGGCAAGGATCATAACTTTTATCAATATGACATAAGTATCTGGCCAATTGTCTACACATAGATAATATTTATAGAGTAAATAAATAAAAGTTTTAATATAATATTTATAAGTGATATGGATGTTGACATTGAGATGCCCTTTCCTCTTCCCTGCTCCAGTGAACTTGAAAATATGGGTGCATTTTTAAAATCTGAGCTTAAAGCTAAAACCCGATATTGAATTATACATAGTTATCTGTAAACCAGAGTAGCAATGCACCATCCAAACAAGCTGGGCAGTAACCTAATTTGCTCTATTGTCTTTGATAAAGAAATATTACTTCCCTCAATTGGTCAATTGTAAATAAAGGAAAAGTAGAGGCAGCAAAGAGAGAGAGGCAAACTTTGACTGAATAACGTAACTCTATCCAAGACAGAAAAGTGTAGCTTCAGGGATTTGACTTCATTTCCCCCACGAAAGGCAGAACACTATTGTGGAGAGCCTCCTTAATCAATCATAAATTTTCCCAGATATTTTACCTAATTCTTCCTTGTTCTTATTCTTTGTTCTCCTATGTACTTTTGGTGGAAAATGTTTGTATAAAATGTATTGTGATCCCATTCATATTAACTTCAATTTGTGCATAACTAAGAACTATACTAAGTAAGTACACAGCCTTGGACAGTACCTTTAGAAAGACAAGCGATGTAAATTCTGCATGTAGTGGAAAAGAGAATGGTTAGAAGGGGGCTTCAAGGGATGGTATATCCAAGTATTAAATAGTAACTATGTACACAAGCATTCCTTTTATTTTATTAGCACTTTACACCCTGTTACAAATGTTGCTTTGCATACAATTCCTGTACTATGGGAAAAGTACTTGCCTAAGGGTTTTATATCTTGCCTTCTTGGAAGTCTTTCTGGGGAATGTATAATCCCTTTCACGACTAATCCAAACAGTACTGAGAATGTCAGAATGAAGCCTTTTCATGTGTATATTAGCATCACTCTTAGTTATTAGATATATGAAGGGAATTAAATAATTCTTTTTCTCAAAATATGTAGGATATATCTAGCTCTAGATTTTAGCCCTTTCTTCAACTGGACTATGATGTATTGCTTCTCTTCCTTTCTGGTTGATGTAATAATTTTAACAATGTTATGACTCGTAAATTTTAAGTCAGTACCTGCTCCTGGCATCATGTATATAAAAGGCAACATAGTAAACAAAATTTAAAGCACAGACATTTAAAATTTATAACTTCTTGATTTATCTCATATTACAAATTATTTTTGTTACCCTTTTCCTTATATAAGTAATATAAAACATCAGCATTCCATTGATGAAATATTCTTTATAGTAATTTAAATAATAACTGCATACAGTCATGTGCTCTATGTATTCTCCCTTGCAGTAAAAAAATGGCATTGACTGTAATTACAAGAATTAATGACCTTGCATTAGTGTAGCTTTAAATCAAGCAAAGCCTGCAAATTATTTTAATTGCAGCATCCAGTTAAAATATTTTGGTCAATGAGCCTTTACAAATTGTATTAAAATGTGCAAAAATAATTTTTCTGTGCTATATATCATGCTAACTCACATTTATGATGGCTGAATTTATAATACGATCTTTCTCTTAACCTTTTCTTCTAGAATTATACATTTATTTATTGACTTTGAATCTAAAAAGACAACATAGTAGCAGACTTTCTTGGCACCGATGAAGTAAAAACATTGTAAAAAAAAAAATCTTTTCCTTCTCATATATCTAACATGGTTTCTAGTTACTAGGTAAGACTATTCTCTCTGCCTACATTAATTTTTTATTGTTGGGTAGCAAACTACCATATTTAGCAGCTCGAAAAAGCACACATTTATTACCTCATAGTTTCTATGCATAAGGAGTCTAGCACATTTTAGCTCGTCTTTCATTCAGGGTATCACAAAGTTAAGATCAAGATGTCAATTGAGCCGTCTTACCTTCTAGAATTTGAGGTCCTTTTCCAGGTTCACATGATTGTTGGCAGAACAGAATTCAGTTATCTAGCTAAAGGTTTGAGGTCCCCATTTTCTTGTTCCCTGCCAGCCAGAGGAAGCTTGCAGCTCCTGGAGGTCTCCTGTAGTCCCTTGCCATGTGGCCCAGGACAAGGCAGCTTACTTCCTCAAAACCTCACCAGGAAAACATCTCTCTGCAATCATTTAAAACAGTGTCTTAGATAACATAACTCCCATAATCATGGGAGAGTGTCTATCACGTCATAGTCACAGGCCCAGTGTCTACTCAAAGGTAGGGTATATGGGCCAGGAGCAGGAATTGTGAGGGCCAGTATATAATTCTAGCAACCATATTGCCCCAATATGTTTCAGCGACAAACAGAAAATGGTCTCTCTCTGGTTTCAAGAATATAATTTCTTGTCACAGTTAGTCCACAACCACCAAACCAAAAACTGGTTAGCATTTACACTTGATTGAGATTAAGATTACAATTGTTGGTATGGTCCTTTATAGTTTATGAAGAAACGGGTTGAATAATTTCTGAGAATTTCTATTCATGAAAAAATTTTTTTGTTTATTAAATCTCTTAATAGTCAGCATGAACCATCTCCTAATACCTGGTATCATGTTCTCTCATGAAGTTGCATAGATAATCATTGCTTATGAATTAGAGAACATATAGCCATGGCCCCCTATGTTTTTTAACTGTCAAAATTGTAAAAGTGAAATTATCAAGTATTTAGAGCAATTTTTCACCTCATCACTACATCTCAAAATCTCCCTCAGACAGTCACCTCAAAGTTAATAAATGTTTGATAATCATGGAAAAATTTGATAAATGTATTGAAAACTTTCACAACACAAATCTTATCTCTGAAATAAAGGAGGTAGTACATTAGACCAACCAAATAACAACCAAGTTAGCAGATAGTAAAGGTCAAAAGCAGAGAAATATCTCCTTTAATCTGTTTCTACCTGAATATATAATTCATTTGATAATGTTACAAATGTAACCAGATCTAGCCAAGGATATTTTTATGAAGCGTGATAAATTGTGTTTCATCTGCTGGTCCCACCCACTGAATATTTAACTGCATGTATTTCAGTAACTTCTCTGATGATCAACGACCTGGGCAACATTTGCAGTCTTTCAAGTTGTTGTTTTGGGACATGAATTAGTGTTAGCACACACGTAAATTGTGGCAGCAAGTCATGGAACTGAAGCAGAGTGCCACTGCCTTTAAAACAGTTATACCACCAATAAACACAGGGGATTCGTTAATTCAGTTAAAATGCATAGATTCTACTTCTAACTTATTTAAATTTTACTATTTTCTGTTTTGAACATTACACCAAAATCACTATTCGTGAAACTAACATCATTGCTGTTAAAAGTAAAGGATTGCCATCATAAACAAACCAAAGTGTGTGATAATGAAACTAAAGAACAATCAATAATGAGAACAACACATTTTGGAATATCAAATTAGTGAAAAGTAAGAGTGATTATAATTATAGTCTGATGCTGTTATGTCATTCTTTTTCAGAGGCTTTGAACCAACATCTTCAGATGGATTAAAAGCAGTACTGAAAAAGATGGAATAGCATCTTATTCATTTCATGCCGTTACAAAAACTTGTTGAATTCATTTTGAAACTCTATGTCCTCTGGAGATACAAATTTTTGAAATAAGTATGTTAATAGTGCCTGCAAATAACGATCTTTTCTAGCTTCCTCAGAGAACTATAGTAATACTTTAAATATAATTATTAGACTGTCTTCATAGTACTAGATTTTTCTATTCTATACTTCTATACCTCTGTTCAAGACAATCTATACCCCAATTTTATTTTTTATCTAGTGAACATCACACGTATCTACATTAAAATAAGTAAAATAACTCTTATCAGATCTCACTTAATTTTTTAATTTTACTTAAGAAGATTAAGTAAAATTGGATCTAAAAGTTTTCGGCATTTATTTTTTTAATAAACAGCTAAATCTAGGCGGCTTTTAATAATTACCTATTTTTAAAATTTTACTAGTATTTCTTCAAAGCATTATATCCATTTTAATAAAATCAAATAATCAAGGATATCACTTAACATGAGTTTTAATGAGGTTAAAAGTAAGAATCTTCTTATTTCAAATGTTCCATGTTAATAGAAGCCTTCACTAACAATCTTGTCTAAAGTGGCCTCTTTTAGTTATTTACAAGCTGATCTTACTAATTTATCCCAAAGTATTCATCACAATTTGTGATTATTTGGATTATCTATGACTGATTGTTTACATATGCATTTATTTATGTTTCCACTGGACTGTCATTCTCTATTGACTGTAATTATTATTGGAAACACTGCTGTATACGTATGGGTATGACTGTCCACTGGACTCTCAACCCTGTTCCACCATCCACCACCTTTTGTGTGTTTGTGTGTGTGTGTAGAAAACATTAGGAAGCCTTCTTAACTATCCTAATATCAAATGTGTATCTATTCTTATTTCAAAAAAGTCAACAGGATGCTAAATTATCATATAAAATAAATCAAATATATATATTTTTTAATATGTAAATACATTCCATTTGTCACAGTAGACTAAAATAGGCATATAATATATAGCGAAGGAGTGAGATTTCTTGCCATGATTGCAATAGCCAAACACCAATCCAACTGTGTTTTATTGGAAGCTCAATTATGGTAGCGCTATGGTTATTAATACTTGGCAAAGCTCTGAACAAATCACAGATCAATTATACCTCAATTTATTGGTACCTACACTTCTAAGAAAAACTCTACATAATAGAAGTATAATGTAAGTTTTATTTTTGTTTATTTTTTAATTGAGACAAGTTACAAAAGTAAAGGCATCAACCTTTAGTCTACACTTTGATGGAATTTTACCTGTGTATATACTTGGGTATTCATCCTCCAGGAGAAGATATATATCAATCCAAATACCCTGCTCCCTAGTGTCTTTCTGGAGTACCTATCACTCCAAATATAAACACTATTCTAACTCCTAACACCACAGGTAGTTGTGCCTGTCATCTTTTGTATATGGCATACCAGTTTAACATTACATCTATGTAATTTATTCATTTTGTTATGAGTCTTTATGGTTTGCCATTTTTATTGCTATATTGTATTCCACTACATGAAATTACCACAACATATTGACCCATTGATGGATATTCATTGTTTCCAGTTTTTAGCTCTTAAACATAATACCGCTCTAAATATTTTTGTATATGTCTTTTAATAAGCATAAACACGTAAATTTTGAGTGTAATTGAATTTCTGGTTTGTAGGGTGTAAGCATGCTTAACTTTAGAAAATACTGCCAAAATAATTTACCAACTGCCTGTGCCAATTTATACTTCCACAGCAATCTAAGAAATTCTGTTTGTCCAATATTCTAGCTAACATTTGCTATGTCATCTCTTATTATTTGTAGCCATTCTGGTGGAGTATACTAGCATCTGAGTGATTTGCTTGTTTAGAAATATTGTTTTTAAGCCTTGGCTTGCCCTTTCACTTTCTTAATTCCTTTCACTTGATGAACAGGAGTTCTTAATTTTAATGAAGTCTAATTTATCGTTTGAAAAATTTGCAATGGTTCATTTTGTTGTAGAATTATAGAATTCTTTGCCTATTGCAAAGTCATTAAAATATTTTCGTATGTTTTGACATAGAAGCATTATTTTACCTTTTATCCTTATGTTTATAATTTATCATAACTTAATTAGTCTGTACTGTGTGATGTAGAGGTCAAATTTAATATTTTCATGAGTATCCCAATATTGACCTAGCAATATTTATGGTAAAGACTATGCTTTCCTTACAGAATGAACTCTTCTTTGTGTTGTAGGTCTACCTTTGAACCAATACTGCTCTCTCAATTTGTATACATTTTAAAAATATGGAACAAAAGACATAACTAATAAGCCAGTAATGCACAAAAATGTAATTACAAAAATATATTCAATTAATCAAAACAAGACCGAAAAAGATTAAAAGGACTGAATTACAGGTGGAACAAACAGACAATAAATGTGAGATGGCAGATTTAAACTCAACCATATTGATAATTACAATACATTTAAAGGCAGACATTGCCAGATTACATCAAAAAAGAAAGATCCAACCATAGGTTGCCTACTAGAAATACATTTTAAATATCGAAGACATAGATAAAAAGATGAAACTAGATAATGCTATGAAAACACTGATCAAAAGATAGCTGGAATGTTTCAATTTATATCAGAGAAAGTAAAAGGAAAGGAAGATATTCCATAATGATAAGTGAACACATTCATCCAAGGGATCTAAATTTGGACCACCTACAGGACACCAAACAACAGAGCTTCGAAATGTCACCGAAATGTCACAAAATGAAGAGTAGCTCAGAAAAAGACTTAACAAATTTTTGTTGATGAAAGTTTCACAAAATCTAGACAGTGTATTATTTTGTTACACTTTTTAAAATGTATTTATCCATTAATAAGAGTATACCTACGTTTGGAAAGCATTTGTGTCACTCATGCTACCAACACTAAACAGAAAGCCTGGTTACATTAGGGAATTTTATTTTCGAAAGGTAATAATTACAAAGGTGTAGATGTTATGTAGGGGAACAAAAAGGGAGCAGATAGCTGAAGGCGGAAGTTGTTAGTGCCTTTAACTGGAAGAGATGAGGAAATGGAGCAGCTACTGGAAAACCAGAGAAAGTCATGCTCAGATCTTATAGAGAGAAGTGGTAATATTTCATTGATGGATGCAACAAACTCAAGATGACAACTCACGAAAGTAGCCAGGGGTCGACATACCCTTCCCTCAATTTCCAACCTCCTCCTTTCACTTCCTACCCTCTTAAAATTTTCCTCCAGCATTCCCCATTCACCAAAACCTGCTAAAAGCCAGAGCACGCAGGAGATTAAATCAGTGTTCTGTGCAGAGAGCAGCACGCACAACAGTAAAAAGATTATATCTGTTGGCATAAGTAGAAAACGTACAGCACAGTGCTCATAAAAAGAAAACATTTTTTTACAAGTTTATTTCAATCTCTGTGTTATGGTTGAAATGTCCCTCAAAAATGTCTTTTGTTGAAGTCCCAATCTTCAATGTGACCTTTTTTGGAAATAGGGTCATTACAAACATTATTGGCTAGGATAAAGACATATAGGAGAAGGGTGGGCCCATAAAACTGATGTCCGTATAGAAAGAGGAAATTTGGGCACAGACACACAAACAGGGAGAATACCATGTAAAGAGTGAGTTATGCTGCCACAAGCCAAAGAACTATGAGAAGCTAGAAGAGAGGTCTGATCAGATCTTTCCCTAGCATCTAAGACACAGCTCGGTCCTTCCGGCACCTTGATCTTAGACTAGAATTTAAAGTTTAACATATTTTCCTCCGTAAGTAGAATTTCTAATACAGCACGAACTATGCGATATGTAATAATTGGGACACATATAGTATTGTGCAATTACATGGTAGAGAATTATTTACAAATTCTGGACTGGGGGAATTCAATCATGAGGCTGTTTGGACATCGTGATGGTTAGTGTTATGTGTCGATGCGGCTAGGCCATAGTACCCAGATATTTAAGGAAACACTAATCCAGGTATTGCTAGGAAGTTATTCCATAGATATGGTTAACTACTATGATCCAATGACTTTAATTAAAACAATTGCATTTAAGAACGTAGGTGAGCTTCATCTAATCAGTTTAAAGGCCTTAAGAGTGAAAAACTGAGTTTCCTGGGGAGGAAAACTTCTGCCTCAAAACAGCAGCATCAATTCCCTCCTGTGTTCCAGCCCAGCCCGCTGGCCTGCTGCCTTACAGATTTTGGATTTGCAATCCCCCACGATCATGTGAACCAATTTATATATATTGTATATGCCTGTGTGTGTGTATATACACATGCATAATTATGCTGTAATAAGTATTATCATGTTGTAATAAGCCATCATGACAATCTTTTCTAATTTTTCTTTGAATGTCTTATAGTGTCAGTGTCATTACATATTTCTAATTCTCTTCTATTTTTATAATTTTTGAAATCAATCTCTCCCCCACACTTACATTTAGCAGTAGAAGGAATTCATAACCAGTTCAGTCTTTCTCATTTTCCCCGGAGCTCTCAGTGTCAGCTCTTAAAAGTGAGTGTGTGAAAAGTGGAACTAAATGACTCCTGCTGTTTTCTGTACCACTTTCTATGAAGGAAAGACAGGGCAAGGACTCATGAATTAAGACAAGACAATTTCTAATTTATAGGAAGAGCATAGAATTGGGTCACAGGAGTTTTTTCTTCTTCTCCTAAAAGTAATTTTATATTAAATTCAAGATAATCCTCACAATATGAAATGTCCAATGATGGAATCAGAAACTAGGTTTGAGCGGGTAGGTGGGCAATCACAGAAAGGGGCACTCTGGACTGACCGATGCCATTTTAGTTAAAGTAGGAAAGTCGTCCTATGAGAATAACTTAAATACCTACAAAAATGACTGACTCATTGCAATGTGCCAGAGAGAACATTGGAGATAAATGTAAATAATATTGCCTCCCTTCCTCACCAGAAGCCCAAATTTATGACAACAGATTTAAAGACAGAAACTGTTTTTAGAAACAAATCTGGAATTTTAAACAATATAATCTGAAGTAATGTTTACTTTCAATAAATATTTGAATATTAATATTTCATCTACTTAATATAAGTCTTAACTAAATTGAATATAAAAATCTTACTATGTTCCAAACCCAGGTGTAACTATTTCCATGTATCTGTTGTTATGAATTATTCTAGCTTCTTAGAAGTAAAATAATTGAAGAGTGAAGAGGGTGCTGTGAAAATATCCTTAATTAAAAGTATAATTTTTTCATCAGCTGTAATTCTTGACTCCCTTTCCAGTCAAAGAGTTATGCAAGAAAAATGTTTTGACAACTGAGACTCACATTTCCAGTGAGAAATTTCATACGTCTCCAAATTTCTGTCATTGTTCTTACTTAAAAAGTAGCCTTTAAACCTAAGCAATACTAACTTGCAGGCAGACAAATCCTCCTGTGTACCATAACCTCCTAGTGACCTCATATCTCTTTATTTACTATGTTTTGTCTATTTGCTGGTTGGTTGGTGGGTTGATTTCGTTGCTCAGACTTAGCTTGATTTTATTTCCTTATTTCCTTAATTTTAGAATTGTTACAATTGTTAAACAGTTATCCAGATTTTCTTGCAGAATATACATCAATCATCATTCAAAATCTTTAACCCGTGAACTTTAAGATCAAAGCGACAGTGATTTTTTACCTCTTCTAGAATTAATTCACAAATGTCACTTTTTCCCTCTAAAAATCTCTTCATGGTATAAATGATGGTTTCAGGCCGGTGTGTATTATCTACCATTCTTTCTTTGAACAATTCATAGCTTTTAACACCAGCTTCTGTAGCTTTAAGACTGTTGACAGAGATAATTTCTATTTGTAATCCTACTTTCACTTTCCCTTTTTAAAATGAAGTCCTTATTTAAAGGACTGTGTATGTATATGTGTGTGCATACACACGTACACATATATACACATATACATATATGCGTATATATACATAAACATGTGTACGATATTGTTAACTCACAGGGACTTTACATTTTATGTGAGTTCTTTGATCTGTTTCCTAGGTGTGAGGCTATCAGAGACTTGCCTCAATGTTCTCTAAGCACATCTTTCTCCTTGAGCTCTTTCCTTAGCAACCTAAAATATTTCTTCCATAAATCCACATTGGATTTCTTGTTTTCTTTCTCATTTGATAGACAGTGTTGTTCATATCACTGATACTTGCACTTTCCTGTGTTGCTATTGATTTTTCTCCTTTTTGCTTTCTTTTCATTTCCAACTCCCAACTACCGCTTTAAGTTTCTAGCCTCACTTTTACATTTTTTCATCTTGAAAGCTTGTGATTTTTTTCCCTCCCTACATACAATTCAAGAGAAAATGGAAATATAGAGTGGACTCTCAAAATGCATCCAAACAGATCCTTAATAAAATGAATGTGATAGCAAAGATACCATCAGGCCTAAGTTTTATAAAACTTCATAACTGTTGATTAGACAGGATAGCCAACAACCATTATGTATTTCAATGCAGGACATTTCCTGTAGAAGAAAAACCTTCTCGCTGCAGAATTACTGTAATCTTCTCCAGAAAGCAAACTAAAGTAAAACATCTGAGTAAAACACAGCTTTTTGGGGAAAGATTACCCACTTTTCTATAAGATAGCATGATACTCTATTTTTTATATAATGATACAGTCAATAAGCATTGCCATGGATATAATATTTAACAGTCTCACTGAAAACTGTGATATTTCTATTGCTTTTGTAGAATGCTTACAAATCAATCCTTTTCAACATCAAGACATTTCTTTCTTTCAGTAGAGTGAAAGGCCAGAGCAGGAAGATAAGTAGTGTTGAAGTAATCCAAGAAAAACAGACTGCGGAAGCAGAAGCAATGCGTTTGTGGATGAGCGATGCACAGAACTTATAGCAAAACATATGCGGACTAATACCAGATGCTTCGCTGCACTGAAAGCTCTTCCTAGCTGCAGCATTTATATAATGTTCCTCTTTGGAGTAATCTGGTCTTCTTAGCACCATAAGCACTCTCAGTCATTTGTGCCTTTTCTCCCAGTCTCTGTTCACACCCATCTGGTAACTGGACTCCAGCTACGCAGAGAGGTCTAAGCGGAAACCAGGCTATCACAAGAAAGGAACACATGATCATATTGTTCTGTGAGGCAGAGGATTCACTGTCTGACTCCCTGTTTGATTTCAGCTCCCTCATTTAAACCTCAAATAATAAAGAGTTCACATTGTCCTAGTATAAAGGGCATGTATGGCCAACTTTCCCTGTTCCTATAATCAAAGCTTAAAAATTATGTTTTGGGAAAAATGTTTTGGATCCCTCATACTTAGACATTTAACAAGACTTTTTGTAATCATGTTCTTTCTTTTACTTTCCCAAATGCTTTCTATTAAAGTATAACCCTGGAAACAAGAAACTCGCTTTTGGTTTTCATGTAAATATTTTTTTTTATTTAAAAAAAATTATGGAGTACAAGTTTTGTTGTGTGGATGGATTGTGTCATGCTGCAGTCGGGGCTTTCAATGTATCCATCACCAGAGTAGTGTACATTGTACCCAACAGGCAGATTTTTCATTTTTGGTGTAGTGAAAAATCTCTGAAACTTTGCTAAAATTGCTGTAGCCTATTACAGAGCACTTGAGTGTTTTTCTAATTCGCTTGTGTCAGATGGCCTTTGACTTCGACTATATGGGTAAAGTATCTCAGAGAGTGTGGAAGATATTTACTAAATTGCATTTTAATATTACACCAGAATTCTTGACATTTGGAATACTACATTTATTTGTTATCTCAAAATATTCCACAAGACAATTATACTGTGCTTCATTATTATACATTTTCTTATATTTATTCCTCTAGAATTCTTAGTTTTATTTATTTATTTATTTATTCCTCTAGAATTCTTAGTTTCAGATATCAGAACCCACTATTGTAGCAATTGGAGATTTATTATGGATATTAATTTTCTTACAGACTCACCAGGAGAGGAGAGAACTAAGCAGGGATTCTACATACTCAGGAACTATACACAAGGAAAGACATCAGGAAAAGCTTATGAACAACCGTATGCAGACACTATTCTAGTGGAAACACTACTGTACTTTCACTTGTCACCTGAAACAATAGGGGAATAAGCACAAGAATCTTGCCACTTCTATCTCCCCAAAACAGGTGTGCTCACTTCCAGGCTTGCTCGCAGATATGGTCTCTTGTGATCAGTAACTGTCTCGCTTTGCTCATTTCCACTTTTGAGTCTCACAAAGACACGTGATTGGCAGGTACAAAGACACACAACAACTTATCTGAAAGAAAGCCTAAGAAATGCTCATGTTAGATCCCAAGACTCTGTAATGTAGGAAGACCTGTAAAAGGCCTTTAAAAACAGCGATGCGTGTGACTTACACAGTAACCTTTATATCAGCTCTTGTCAGCTATACTCTGAGTTTTAAATGCATTTGGCTCGAATCTCATATACTCCAACTTACGAAAATTTAATGGCTTCTCAACGTTTTGTGAATTCCTAGGGATTGAAATTCTTTTGGACATTTTTTAGCTCGATATCCTGTTTCCGTTAAATAACTGATCTTCATTTCAACCTATATCCTGAGGCTTCAGCTTTCCTGAGCTGTCCCAGAATTGGATCAAAGTCTCAATCACTATGCATGCCATGCAGTTTTGTATTTTGAAGATTCTTCTAGTATTTTGGTATATTTGAGTGGGGTTACATAATTAAATTAAATTTTACTTCAGCCACCTCTGCCATTATCAATTCCATCAACCCAGCTGGTCTCAATTGCCGTGTTGCTCTACCCAAATCCCATTTTCTCCCCTACGCCTCACCTCACCACAACTGTAAATTCCCACTCATTTCAGATTTATTACTGTTTATCCATCTCTTTGGATAACTCTAGTTCATCCAAGATATACGCAGGAAACCTCACTTTTAAAACAAGATCAGTTCTAAAACTAGGCAGCTCTCTTCTTAGAAATAATTCTGTATTCATTTCTTAGAATAATGCTATTTCTCCAATACAGACATAAAGACTGACAATTAAAAATGATTTGATAATTCAGTAATTCAAAAGTCACGTATGTGCTAATAAAAACAATGCTTATTATAGAAGATTTTAAAAAGTGTAAAATATAATTCCCATTTAAGAAGTGCTAAGACTCTCTTCAAAGAACTAAAATATCCATTAGAACAAATAAACTTGGAGTTTTACTATAGGTGATAGTAATACAAAATAATAAGAGTGGTACAGAGATACTACTAGAGATTAATAAAATGGAAATATTGATATGAAAGTGAAAATGATGGTTTGCCATTACCAAAAAAATATATTTGCAAGCCATTTGCTCTTCTGTTGTATAGACATATCCTGATAAAGCATTTAGGGAAGAAAATGTTTTTTAGTAAGGTTTATACTTGATATACACAAATCATAATATTCTCCAATTAATTTCAAAACTGAGAGAAAGTATTTTCAAAAACAAAATAGTTATATTTGATAATGCTTTGATGATTGATATGTAAACACATTATAAATACCTGCAATAAATTCCTTTCACATGTACAAGTGCATATTACTTAATAAAACAAGTTCTGGTCAAAATTCTGAGGGTTAAGTATGTTCTCATGAACAGTCAAAAATTAAATTCAAGAGTTTTAATTCATATTTCTCTATTTTATATATTAATTTTTAAAAAGTATTTGCATTCGATAAGTGATACAGAATGAATCCTTTCAACATTCTAATTGTTTATCTATTTGTACAAGGTTATGTTTATCTCTCGAAAGAAATGCTTATCTTATTTTCTTGTTAGGTTATTTCCTCTTTATCTCTAAAATATTGCTCAGTTCACTTTTGTGTTTCCCAGTGTGCCTAGCATTGAGATTTGCATGTAGAATTACTCAATACAAAAACATCCAAAGAATAGTAAACACGTGGGAGAAAACAGTGATCGTAGAGCAGAATATTATCGTATTCTGTGATGTATTTTATTCACTGATCATCTGCAATGCTATTAATATAATTGACCCTAATAGACCACAATACAAAACATAAAACTTATCCTTTAAAGCACCAGCGAATGCCAGATACATTTTCCACTGTGGCATTTGTAAATTTGTAAGTTCTGCATTTCTCATTCTGATCTTTCTCAGTATCTTTTAACAGTTTATCTCTGTGGGTGCCTTTAAAATGTCAGGGTCCTCTATGTTTCTGCCTTCAGTTTTTTGTCTTTTTACTATTCTTGTTCTTTCTTCATCTTAGCTCTCATGAATTATCATCTAAATTCATATCCTCAGTTAAAACAACTATCATAAATTTAAAAAAACACAATTACCAAACAATTATGGGAATCTACACCTACACGTCCATCAGAAATGTCAGCAGCATCATTTACAAAACCAAAATATACCTTTCTCTCTCCATCATAACTCAGCATCGAGATAGATCCATAATTAGTCTTTGTCTTCACACTTACTTACCATTGAGTAATTCATCAAGCTCTTACATTTTGTCATCTAAGAACTGCTCAAGTGTTCTCTCTCATCTCTATCCTCAGAGCTAGTACTTCTGTAAAATCTCCAACTGTCTCTTGTTGCCACTAAATGTTCTTTCTAAAACATTATTAGTAGTAGTAGTAGTATCATCAATGATTTTATATTTCTAAAACATTTTTCTTTCTACAAATATTCTTTCTAAAGTGTGATTAGACCATCATCATGATTTTATTTCTTGGATTTTTTCAACATAATTATAGGGAAAAGATATTAGGAATAAAAACACATACTGACCTAATCTCTTCTTAATGTGGAATGTAAGATTATGTCTGATGTGGCATTTTCATCCTAGTATATTACCCTCTATGTCCACTTCAGTGCACTGTATTCTGTTTTAAAAGCACATGAACCCAAAACTAAGCTCAAATATTGTCCCACTTTTTATTTTTTCTCTCTTTTGAAATCTTCTGACACATATTTTTCACCCTGTTCACACCTGTGTGTTCATCTTCCAATATTTTACTTTTCCATTTTCATGATTCTTAGTGCTCCAGATATAACCTTATTGCAGAATTTACTCATATTAATAATTATAATTATATCTTTTTCATAATTATAAATATACATTTTCCACTAGATTAAATAATGTGAAGATAGAAAAATTCCTACTTCCATATTTAAATTTTCAGTTCATATTAAGTTAGTTGGAATATTAAGATATTAAAAATATTTTGTAATAAATTAATTCACCAGAAAAACGTTTTGCATAAAACTTACCCCTTTATTTTTGTTTAAAATTTTTATTTTTAATTATTATTTTTACATAATATTTGTATTTATTTTTAGGGTACATGTGATGTTTTGCTAGAAGCATGCAATGTGTAGTAATCAAATTGGGGTATCCATCACCTCAAGGATTTATCATTTCTTTGTGTTAGGAACATCTCAATTCCACTCTTTTAGTTATTTTAAACTATACCATAACTTATTGTTGACTATAGTCATTTTGTTGTGCTATCGAATACTGTTCACTCCACCTAACTGTATTTTTACACCTATGCTTTCAAGGAAATAATCTTTGTCGGCACTAAATCTCCTTTGAAAGCTCTCGGCCCCACCTTTCCATTTCCTCTGTGACCTTGGTAAACTAAGCATTCTCTCTTTCATTTGCTTTCTCAAGGTGTATTTTTCAACCAGTTCTTTCCCTTATCCACAGGAATAAACTGTTTACCACCAATTATCAAAACAACTGTTCAGAATCTTTGATGCTCAAAGTATGCAAAAAATCAATTCCCTCCCCCCTCTTTTCCTGCCAAATTTCTTGTGAAAAAACAAAAACCCAAATCTTTGCTTTCTATTAATCCTTTCAATCTCTAAGGCTTTCAAGCTGCTCAGCACAGCTCGGGAAATCCATGCCATCTTGCAGATTGGTGCCACTGGAAATTTATGGCCTACAGGGTCAGTGGGATCCCAGGGAAACTTTGTCAATCTTCTCTTTCCACTTGGTCAGGTCCCCACCACTATGCAGCTAGCAGCTATTCATATTCCACATAGCTCCCCTGTAGCCCTCCTCCCTGTACATTCTAACACCGCTTTTATTCTTAGCCCATAGCTCTAGTGGTTGTCAAACTCCCTATTCCTCCCTCCTGCTAGCCCCTAGAAACCACTATCCTATAATACTTTCTCTCTCTCTGATTTTGACTACTTTAAGTACCTTATATAAGTGGAATAGTTTATTATTTATCTTTTGAGGACTGGTTTATTTCACTTAGCATAACATTCTTATGATTTGTTTATGTTGTAACATGTCAGAATTTTCAGTCTTTTTTAAAGCTGAATAACATTCCATTGTCTGTACATACCAACTTTTTTTTAATCCATTTATGTGCGAATGGATATTTGGATTGCTTCCATGTTTTAGGTATTGTGAATAATACTTCAATAAACATAGGTGTATAAATATCTCTCTAAAACCTTCCTTTCAATGCTATTGCATCTATATGCAGAAATGGAATTACAGGAATATATGGTAATTCTATTTTTAATTTTTTTAGGAATTGACATACCATTTTCCAAAGCAGCAGTACAATTTTACATTCCCATCAGTAGTGCACAAGGGTTCTAAATTCTCTAATGCTTACCAATACTTTTAATTTTCTGTTTTGTTTTTGATAGCAGCCATCCTAATGTTTTCGAGCTGGTGTCTCATTGTAACTCTGATTTGCATTTCCTTGATGTTTAGCGATGTCCAACACCTTTTCATGTACTTCTTGGGCATTTACTTCTCTTTTTTGAGGAAATGTTTATTCAAGTTCTTTGCTCATTATTGAATTGGGGTGTTTTTTCCCCCAAAATGATCTTGGCATTCTTGTCAAAAATAACTTGGTCATATATGCAAGGGTTTATTTCTGGATTCTGTATTCTATTCCATTAGTTTATATGTCTCTCCTTATACCAACACCACACTGTTTGCTTACAGTAAATTTGTAGCAGTTTTTGAAATCTGCAGGTGTGAGTTCTCCAGCTTTGTTCTTTTTCAGAAATTTTTTGGCTAATCAGGGTTCCTTAAGATTCAACATAAATTTCAAGATGGATTTCTCTATTTCTTCAAAAGCATGTCATTGGGATTTTGATAGGGATTGCATTAAATCTATAGATTGCTTTAAGTAATATTGATATTTAAAAATAAATCTTCCAATCCATGAACATGGGCTCTTTATTTATTTGTCTTTAATTTCTTTCAGCAATGTTTTGTATTTTCATTACGGAAGACTTTAACCTTCTTGGTTAAATTAATTCATAAGCATTTTATTCTTTTTGGTGTTGTTGTAAATGGAATCATTCTCTTAATTTCTTTTTGTGATTTTTCATCATTAGTTTATAAAATGCAACTGATTTTTGTATGTTGACTGTGTACCTTACTACTTTCATGAATTTGCTTATTAGTTCTAACAGGTTTTATTTTGTGGAATCTTTAGGGTTTTCCCACATATAAGTTCATGTCATCTGCAAACAGATAATTTTACTTCTTTCTTTTCTATTTGGATGAATTTTATTTCTTTTTCTTGCCTAATAGCTCTTGTGAGGACTTCTAATACTATGTTTAATATAAGTGAAACATGAAGTTGTTTCTCATCTTAAAGGTAAGCTTTCAGATACCCTTATTAAGTATGATGTTCACTGTGAGTTTTTCATATGTGGATTTTATTTTGTTGAGACAGTTTTCTTATATTCTTAGTTTGTCAAATTATTATTTTAAATCATAAAAGTATGTTGAATTTTGTTAAATGCTTTTTTATTCTGTTCATTATGTTATTATGATGTATTACATTAAATGTCTTTTATATGTTGAAACATTCTTGCATTCCAGGAATAAATCTCACTTGGTCATTTTTTATAATCATTTTAATAAGCAACTGGATTGGGTTTGCTAATATTATTTTGAAAATTTTTGCAGCAATATTTATGTTGGATGTCAGTATACAGTTTTCCTGTAGTGTCCTTTATTGGCTTTGATATCAGGGAAATGCTGGTCTTATAGAACAACTTAGAAAGTGTTTCCTTCTGCTCAATTTTTTGGGCAAGTTTGAGAAAGATTGGTATTAGTTCTTCATTAAATATTTTGTAGGTTTTAGCAATGAAGCCATCAAGTCTGGAGCTTTTCGTTGTTGGAAGATTTTTGATTAATGATTCAATCTTCTTACTAGTTATAGTTCTACTCAAATTTTCTTTTTTGTTTTGTGGCTTAATCTTGGTGGGTTTTGTGTTTGTAGTAATGTGTCCATTTTACCTATATTATTTTTTCTGCACACAATTACTCATGGTACTCTCTTATAATTTTCTTTTTATTTCTGTAAAATTAGAAGTCCAAACTTTCATTTCTGATTTTAGTAATTTGAATATTTTCTCTTCTCTCTTAGTCTATCTAGGTAAAATTTTGTCCATTTTGTTGATCTTTTTAAAGACATGTTTTTGGTTTCATAGACTTTTAAATATTATTTTTATTATATATTTTATTTATCTCTCCTCTAATTTTTTTTTAATTCCTTCATACAGCTAGCCTTGGGTTTAGTTTGTTCTTCTTTTCCTAGTTTCTTAATTTTTAAAGTTAAGTTGTTGAGTTAAGATCTGTGTTTTAATATAACCATTCATAGCCATACATTTTTCTCTACCACTGTATAGTCTATGTACCATAAATTTTGGCATTTTGTGTTTTCATATTCCTTTATTGCTAAACATTTTCTAACTTCCCTTTGTTCTTTGATCCATTGGTTGTTTAAGAGTGTGCTTTTTAACTTTCCTTTTCCTTTTTAACTTCCTTTTTAACTTTCCTTTTCAATGAGAGTTTCTGGGTTTTTTTCTTTTTGTTTCTTTTGAATGGGTCATAACTTTCTGTTTCTTTATATGCCTTGTGAATTTTTTGTTTAAAGCTATATATTTGAATCTAATAACGTGGTAACTCTGGAAACGAGATTCTCCACCTTCTCCAGGATTAGCTGTTTTCTGTTTTGTTTTGGTTTGTTTTGTGTGTTTTTTTTGTTTGTTTGTTTGTTTTTGTTTGGTTTGGTTTGATTGTTACAGGCTTTCTCTGTGACAGAAGTCAGTCTGAAGTGTAACCATAAGGTCTTCTTTTCTGAGCCTTTTCCTTTTCCTGGCCATGACTGATGACTTTCCAATTTTCCCTGTATATGTGGTTGCTTTTGAATATCCTAGTCTTCAATGTCTAGCTCCTAAATGGGTAACAGAGAAAATTGAAGAAGGGAAAAGTTGTCAGCTTTTAAATCTTTCGAAGGTTGCTTTATTTGGGGGGTGGAATTGAAACATTGAGGGAAAGTGCAGCAACAATGGTCATCGCCTCTTGGTGTGCCCTTCTGTGATGAGAAGCAGCAAGCAGTGAGCAGAACACAGATTTCCAATATTTGGAGGATGGAATCCTTTTATCCAACCGTGATCCCCACAAATTATATGCAATCTATTCTAAGAATATATGCACAGCTGCCTACCACAAGGTTGAAGTATGTAGGATGGTAGCTGCTACTATACTAAGAGTTTAAATGGACCAAAATTAACTGCAAATTAACCATCCAAGCCTTCACTTGAAGTTGTCAACCTTCAATAGACACCAGAATACTAAAATCTTAATAGTTGTATCAGTCAGATCCTGCCAGTACAATTGCTGTGTAAAGGAGGAAAGACAGATTTATGGTGCATCCTACCCTGTCATCATCCCAGCATTCCAACCCTTAGTTTTAGTTTATTTTTGCCCTTCCTACCTACAAATCAATATCCAAATTATTATTTTCTATTTTCTGTCATCTGCTGGTTCCTGAAAACTTAACATTGTTGAGGGTATGTGTTTTGGAATCCAACAGACACTTAGTGGTTGTGTGTCATTAGTCTAGGTAATCAACCTCTTTAAGCTCATTTTCTTCATATGTAAAATGGGCTAATATCCATTTTATACAGTTTTGAGTGTGAAATAAGAGAATTATTAGCTCAGGAACTGTCAGGTTGTGATTATGCTATTACTCCAAACATGCTAATTATTTTGTCGTTTTTGACTGAAGAAATATTTATTGAACAATTAATGCGTACCAGACACAATTATTAAAAACACTTGGGAAAAAGTGTTGGACAAAACCAGTTCTTTTCTGTTATGGAGCTTGTATTGTTATAGGAAAATGCATATAATAACCACAACAAGACAAATTTAGAGAGGAATAAATTCTATGGCAGAAAAAAGAAAGAGGTGGAGTATGAGTGTATATGCCGTTTATCATCCCCCGTTTTTTTTCCAGTCACCTATCTAAGTTGAAAATTTAAGGTCTTTTTAAGCTGTACCTCTTCTTACTAGGTTGCAAAGTCATATAAAGATTTCATTTCAGAACGCTTTTTATTTATTTTTTTCAGAATGCTTTTTAGTATTAGCTCATTCTGCAAATTCCCACCATCAGCACAAGGGTTCTTTACTACTCCTAAGGGAGACCTTGGTAATGGTTTCCCTAGTAATTGTTGACTCTCACTGAGGCCCCATTTTAGTACTAGCTATATCATCTGTTATACTGGGGTTCTCAAAGTACACTTTAAAACGTATCACGTCTGTTTAAAAAAAAACCTGAAAATTCTCCCAATTACCCAATTACTCTCAGACTAGCATTCAACATCTCACATTTTATGTACCTTTCCCTTTTTTCCAGTCATACTTTCCTGGGCTAAGTGTTCCAGCCATGCATCCTGCATTGCTCATCTTAATGCCTCTCCCCCACCTCCAACCTGCTTTGACATTTTAGTTTTGCTTCTGTTGTTCTTCTGCCCCCAACTATTGCCTTTTTCTTCTGCCTATAAAATATTTTTATTCTCGTTGATAAAGATCACTGCAATGCTATCCTTTACAGGTCTCTCTGTTGTTTTAAGGAGGAATGATCTCTTTATTGACTGTTTGTTGCTTTTTGAGCTGCTGTTAAACAAGTCAGGTAATTACCCTCCCTGTGTTTTGCTTACTTGAGACCTTCTTATCTACTCACCAGATTATAAACCCCTGGGTAATTGACTACTCAAACTACAGGACACTGAAAATACCAAGAACACCAAGTAGCCTGTGCTCTCCTTTACTTAATTACTTTTCTATTACTGAGAGTATAAGGCCTGATACAAAGAGTTGCTCAATAAATATTTGCTGAGCTGAGTCAACTAAATCAAGAAGTAGGCCTCTAATAGGTGTTACAACACTTATAATTTGGACGTTAATTGGGTGTGACTCCATGATCATATATAACCTGTGGCCTTTTATGTCCATTTGCAAGATGTTTTAGTACATATTACAAACTTTTATTTGTATCATACGATGCTGAAGTTTGAAACTACAATGACTACTGCTCAGAATTTAATGCCAACTGAGAATTGAGATGTAGTTAAGCATTCTTATATGGTTTGCTTTAATGAGCACAGAAATGTATTATTATAAAGAAAAAATAACCAAAAGGTTGGTTTACCAAGCAGTGTGGAATTGAGATAGGAATTACCCCCTAATTAGAAACTGAGAGACACCGCATTTCTAAGGTTTGGCTAACTTGACCCATATGCTCCATTCTTTTTTCTTTTTCTTTTTCTTTCCCCCTAGAAGCATGTGGGAAATGAAAAACCAGTCTGGTCTTCAGTGGTTTGCTTTGTGCTTCTTTATTATGGTCAGTCACAGTAGATGACCAATGAATGTGTCACTTTAAGAAGAAAATCTTAACCTTGAATGGATGAATCAGGTGTGAAATGCTCTATTTGATACATTCAGAGGGATCCTTTTGTAGATTAATGCTTTAAAATTGAAAAATGTTTTATAAGCTGAAGCCTGATTCAGACGCTGGTTCAAAAATATCTACAAACATCACCTCTTGTTCTTTATGAGGAATAAAAATATTTATCATGATTTTTTTAGAAAAAAATAATTAGCTTTTAACATAAATCAATATAATGGGGTGTTCTTTAATTGATCCTAGCCATATAGGCTACTGGAGGTATTGTTGTTTCTGGCAAAAAGTATTTATCAGTGTATACAATGTTGCTACTGAATTTTTTCTGACATATTTGAATGAGAAAGATTCTATCACACTTTGCTACTTTGCAGCAATTCTTAAATTGCTGATGGAAGAAAGGTGAGGATGTATAATTACAAGTTAATACAGCTGGATAAGAAAGGCTAACATTTTAAAACACAAAAATCTGCAATAACATTAAGCTTGCTTTGAGCTTCTGCTATCTCAGACCTTATCTCTAAGGGAGATAAAATAATGAAAAATACTTGACTAAACTGGTGGCAAAACTCTTATTGTTTGTACCACTCTTGGAAAAGACTCTTGGGACTAGCAGAGGAATCCTTGCTATTGATTGGCTGGTTAAATAGGGGACTATTAGCTTCAGACGGGCTAGATTGATTACACAGCAGCAGCAGGAGCTGAGACTCACAGCTGAGCGAGCTTCAGGGCGAAAAGGAAAGAGAGCACGAGAGAGAGGGAGAGGGGAATGCAAGGTGGGGAGAAAGGCAGTGCACGTTCCATAGCATAAGTATGTGACTGCTGGTGCCGGATAATCTTGCTTTGTAGCTCCCTCAGTCAACAACTTACTGAGCTGCCTTTTCTTTAAAAAGAGGATGTCAGCTCTAAGCTCCAGAAAGAAATAACAGACTTCACCTTGGAATAGCTCATCTCACTCCTGCATCATTAAAGCGAGATTTTGAAAAGAAAACAAAAATCAAGTCCCCTTTCCAGCCCCACTTTGTTCCAGCATTGAACAGAAACAGTTTCATGCTCCAGGTAAGAAAATGAAATTTTTATTTCTGGATTTCTTTTTAATCATTCACAGTAAAATACATCACAGCTTTGCATGCTTTTAAAACTGAGTTTGCAGGGATGCGTTAAAGTCAGTGCTATACAAAAGCATGTGGATTTAGAAACGTGGAAATGCATAATATATTTATATGAATACATTTGCTTTTTTATCTCCAGGTACATATAAGTGATTTTTAAATGATATCACTAGATTATAAGTTTATGAAGCAGATATTCTGTATAAAAAATAAGTTTATACTAAAAAGTGCATTTTTGGTTACTACCTTGAAATATGTTCATAGGTACTGTTTTTTAGTTGTTAATCAACTTTGGGAAATAATAGCTTATCAAGAAAGGACCATTACTGCTTTAACTGTCAACTATTGTATTTAATGCAGACATAGAAGCCACTGTGTGCTTTTCAGTGATTGTCAGGGGTTAATTTTAACTAAATCTGCCTTTTGGTTGCACCTGGAACTCTTCAACACAAGCATGATGTGTCCTAAATGATGTGACATTAGAATGCCCTCTTACAGCTGTCGAGGGTCAGCATTTGTTCTTAAGAAAGTACTGAGCGAAGGCAAAGAAATATGACTCTGGCGATGTTTAGCTGTTCTAGAGTTCATTGCTGACCTGCAGTGCCATCAATTAATGTTTTAAGTGTCAGTGATGGTATGTGCAGGTTAAGTGTCTGTGAATATATGGGAACTTTGCACATATTAAATTTCCTGCTGGGAGCAGGGCTTTTAAAAATATTATTTCTGAGGAAATCGATGGAATGGACTAAGAAGAATGGGCTAGGGCAATGCAGTGCTGATGTAGTTGACTGACCTTAGTTTTATAGGTCACAGATATCAACTGCTAAGGAGAAACCATTATGGGAAAAAAAAGGATTTATTTAATGCTTACTGGAAATAACATGGCTTGTAACATTTTTAATGTCAATTTATTGGATCAATAAAGAGATATTGGATCAATGAAGAGATATTTTACCCCAAGAGTTGCTCTGATAGTCTTTTTCAGTGAAGTTCCCTGAGTCACTCCTCTAATCAAAGAACAAACTGCCATTTGTGATAAGACAGCAAAACTTTTTAATATGTTGTTCTATGTTTCACATATGAACATGATTGCCAGCCCTATTGGAGGCAGTGTATCTGAATTTAAGAATATTACATACTCTGAATGGCTGTTTTTGTGTGTTTTTTCACCCTTATTTATATTTTAAATAAAACTCCATATTTGAAAAACACAATTCTTTATGACATATATTGTGTTTTCTAAATGTGAAATGGTATTTTAATGTTTCCTAATGCAGTAAATATTATAGCTACCTAGATATTTCTATGGATGGTAACCATATCAGAAGGGAATAATTGAATTGGTAGTATAAATTTTGGAAAGTACAGTTTGTCTAAAACAATAGAGATATATATTAAAAATATTGATTTTTGTCTTTAAATCGAGTCATTTGATATAAAGTTATGTTTCTGTTAAGTAAACAAATGCCAAATTATTAACTGAGAAATACGACAGGCACTGTAGACCATATATTTATGTCTATGGTAGCAATATTATGCCAAATCCACTCACAGAACTTTGTCTAAAATCTATTGTAATCTAGCTTGTTTTGCATGTATTATGTGAACTTCGCTTGTTCTGTGATTTACTCAAAATTGTTTATAATCATTTCCTTTTACTTTTTATGCAAACAATTTGACATCTGATTCAAGGTGGTAACAGTTTTAACCAATTAATCTCATTTTTAAGTTTAATACACAAAATTAATTTAAATTTTATTATTTTGGTTGCAACAATCTCAAGTATCTCACTTGCTTTATACGGTTCAATTTCCTTACAGCATTTATTGATGGGTTAAATTGAGTTATATACAATAAAAAAAACTAGTCCAAATTATATTGTGTGTCTTTTATGAGACCATTAAAATTTTAGCATAAGTAGATGTAAACATCCATACTTACTTTTTTTTCTATAAATAGGCACATCCTTCCTTTAAAAAAGACTCTTAATATAGTTTCTTAACACTGGGTGCCTCTTGCACTTAGACAGTCTTCCTAGGTTACTCTCAATATTACAGTGATTCTCTTTTTTAGTTTTCTTACAAATTCTGTAATTTCTCCTGTAAGGGATTTGGTTCCTCATCTTCTTACTAGGAAGTGGTTAATGATTGGAGAAAAAAAGAAAGTTTTTTCATTAAACAACATTTCACACTTTTCAACTATGTAATTAATATGTCTCCTGCATCCCAGATCAGTGCACTTCAGCTAACATGATTGAGGAAGACAGGTGTCCCAGCAGTCACATATATAAGCGTCACTCTAAGCCTGAAATCTAACAGCTTATTTAATCAATTCATCTTAGGAATTCTCACTATTCTTTGCATTGGAAAGAGCTCTAATTGACCTTTTATTCAACTTTTTGTTCACTTTCATAGTATCAGATACCTTTCCTGATTACTTGTTTTAGCCATTGTGAAACAGGAACTGAGAAAGTATTAATGCAACCTCTTCTGTTTTTATAGATATCCAAACCATTAGGGGGCTCTTTCTTCCTGTGTTATACTCAGCACACCACTGAAAGAGGTTATACTGCTTTCTTGAAATATTTTCCCTGTTTTTAAAATGTGAATACTTCTTTAAGTAGCTTTCTCCTACTCCAAAAAGAAACATTTACAATCAATAAGTTTTTATTTTCATAGGAAAGTAAATATATCCTATGCTTTCCAAATTTATTCTCTTTAAATATTTTGTATATATTTAAAAAAATCAAATATTTAAGATCAGTAAGTTTTTATTTTCACAGAAAAGTAAATATATCCTATGTTTTCTAAACTTACTCTCTTTAAAATACTTTTGTATATAAAATGTTTAATCTTTAAAAATAACAATGGCTTGAAATATAAGTATGGCCTATTTTAGGCAATTTTAAAGATTGTATGTTATGCAAATAGCATCATAAGACATAGAATAATAAGGACAAACATAAGGAATAAACTGCCTTTATATCATCTCCAAATATCTGTGAACAGCACAGGAAGAGTTGATGACTCTGTGACTTCTATGCAATTTGCTTTCAGGAGAAAAGAACAGCAGGCAGCTAAAAGAATATGACCTGTGTTCTACAAAAATAGGTATGAAATAATTGAAAATAATAGAATGTTTTACTATCCATGCACATATAGGATATGTATTTTTAAATTCAAAAAAAAATATTTTCTGCTTCATAGTACATGAAGTTGCCGTAAATATACAGAGGTTGATGTGAGGAATTATTATAGGAGAAAGGTGTTTCCTGTACCACTTTTGAAAGCCATGCATATTGAATTGCACAGCAGACTTTCCTAATAAATAGAAACATATTTCTCACATCTTCATGGCAGCTAAAGATGCTCCCTTACTGCAAAACTTGTCTGGGGATTAGGAAGCATTTAGTAATGAGTTCATGCCCAAGCAACCTATTCAATAGGTCTAGGCTTTCCATCAGTTGATGCCAGCTCATGAAAAGAGAAAGTGACATACATAATCTGAGAGAAATTTCTTCTGGGAAGTGAGAGAAGGGGAGGAATTCTGAGCAATGAATCATGGAATTTCCATTATTTATTGAATGGCTTGGTGGTTTATCAGGGTAGAAGAGTAGTTGCTTAAATAAAATGGAAATACGTAAATGGTAAAGACATCTCCCTTACTTTTGAAAGTAAAGATCTAGGACTTTTATTCTTTGTTTGAAAGTTTGCATACCTTGAAAGGAGTGAATTTTGAATGCAGCTAGCATAATATGCACAGAACTGGGGGAATAATTCCAAGTCTTCTGTATCATACTGGTATATACTCTAATGCCATTCTTTCTTACAAAATTAGATTTTGATAATATGAGCTATTGAGTAATGTGACTTCAGTGGGAATCCTGATAGTACAGATTTGATGTCAACAGTATGAAAAATATTTTAAGAACTTTAAATTTCTTCTAAAAAATGATTGTCTTTTGTGTTAAAGTAACACAGCATTGGAGATGGTTGGAAATGGCTAAAATTGAAAATAAGAAAATGAAAATGAAACAACTATATATACATTTTTGTATGTTGCAAAATTTTGCCCAGAACCAAGAGATAAACATAACAATGAAAGGAATATATTCATGTTTTCTGTTTAATAGGAAAGAAGTAAGGACACCACTGAAATGTCATTTCTATACCTACAAGGTATAGGGAGAAAGATTTCTAGAAATGTCAAAAGTAGGAAAATGGGTAACTGAAATGGGTAATCATTAATATGATAGGCTAATATCAGACTTGGGAAACAGGAGGGCTCCTTCTACCTGGTTTAGGCTAATGGACTGAGTTAGATTATGTTAATAATTAGAAAGCACTCATCTGTCTATATTTCTTGTTGCTATTATCAATGAACTGGAATCGTGTTCTCTACAAAACCACTCCTGGGCCTATTTGTTTAGTGAAATTGCATGTGTGTATGATTGGGTGAGAATGTGTGTGTATATGTGGGTATAGTTATTTTTATAGAGTTTAAATAACATGGACACGTAGTCAACTGTACTGTATAACAATGATTTGTGTTCTGGATCTGCCATTTCTTATTTCAACAAATTATCCTTTCTGAATTCAATCCTTCTGCCAACCCCAACACACACATACACAAATACTACCATTTTCTCTGGTTATTTTATATTAGAAATTGCTTAGATAGGACCTTAAATGGGTCCATATGATGCCTCTTCTGTTACATTCTTTCCTGTCCATTAGAGAACTCTGTATTGAGCCATGTAACTTAATCCTCGAACCCTGTCATTTACCAAACTCCAGTCACTCTAAATTTCAAATGAGAGGATTTGAGCATAGGGTTACTGAGACTAGAGGAAGATAACGAATTATACCAGTACACTCATTTTATTAATCATAGAATGGATGAGGTGGAAATGAGAGTGCATGTTATTACTTGTCTATTAGATACACTAATGCCACTCATGTGTGAAAATGTACCCATTCTCACCCATGCTTGGCAGAAGAAAGTGAGGGAAGATCCAGTAGTAAAGCATAAGGTATAACAAACACCATTTTAGGGCAGGCACGGCAAATGTATTTCAAACATCTATGAGACATAATTCTTTTCTTGTGAATAGACTTTATTTTCAGATCAACTTTAGGTTTACAAAAAAATGGCGGAAAAGAACAGAGTTCTATATACTATCATCTTCCCATCTCTGCCAGTATTCCCTATTGTTAACATTTTATATTGGTGTTACAATTGATGAGCCACTATTGATACATTGTCATTAACTAAAGTCCATAGTTTATAGTAGGGTTTACTCTTTGTATTGTATATTCTATATATTCTGTTTGTCAAATGTATAATGACATGTATGCACCATTGCAGTATCATACAGAACGGTTTCACTGCTCTATTTCTTATTCTCTACCTATTTATCCCTACCTGTGTCCCTCCCTCTGAAACCCTGGCAACTACTGATCTTGTACTGTCTCCACAGTTTTGCATTTTCCAGAATGTTATATAAATTGGAATTATACAGTATGTAGACTTTTCCAATTGGTTTCTTTCATTTAGCAGTAGGCATTTAAAGTTTCTCCTTGTCTTTCATTGTTTCAAAGCCCATTTATTTTTATTGCCGAATAATATTTTATTGCATGGATAAACTATAGTTTGTTTATCCATTCATCTATTGAAGGACATCTTGGTTGCTTCTGAGTTTTGACAATCATGAATAAAGGTGCTATAAACATTCATGTACAGCTTTTTTTGTGTATATACATTTGCAACTCATTTAGGTAAATACCAATGAGCATGATTGCTGTATTGTATGGTAAATGTATGTTTAGTTTTGTAAGAAACTGCCAAGCTGGTTTCCAAGTGGCCGTACCTATTTGCATTCCCACCAGCAATCAATGAGAATTCTTGTTGTACCACACTCTTGTCAAAATTTGATGTTTTCAGTTATTTAGATTTTAGTGTTTTAGATTTTAATTCATTGTAATAGGTGTGTAGTGTATCTCTTTGTTTTTGACATATAGTTTTGATTGGTAAAAAATTACTTATGCCATGTTGACAATAATTCTGAAACACTTCATGGATCTTCAAGAACCATGCCCATTAATTAGTTGGTAATGTTCCCTTGCCAAATTGTGTTTGTTTGTTTTTTCCCTCTGCAGGACAGGGTGTACGTGTGTGGGAGGAGAGTTAGCCTGTCACTTGCAACACGTATTTGCTGTTAATACTTTTGAGCTATAATGGAATAAATGTATAAATTAATCAAATAATTTAATCCCCATTTGTCCCAATCAGATAGTCGAATCTTTTTCTAATTTGAAAGTGCTATGTTTGAATTTAAGGGCCTAAATAACTAAAAACTCAGTAGCTACTATCACTTAGACCTTGATGCCTATCAAAAGCATAACACCCGTAACAGCTTCCAATCTGATTTCTTTTTCTCATTCTCTTTATTTGCCTTTCCATATTGCATTTTCTAGCCATATTTATAGCTGTGGCTAGAAATATCTGGCTTCATGTATCTTATAAAAGAAAAATCCAAATCCTTAAGTAGACCAGAGTTCTGGTCTTGACTAAGGCTTCTGACATCACTGCTGGTTACTTCCAGCTAAGCTAAACTGTGTCTTCCTTAACCTCCAAAGTTTCTTCTCTCAATTTTTGTCCATAATAACAACCTTCATTGGAATGATCTTTCTTGCTTTTTCTATGAATTCAAACATTACCAATCTTTCTACATCTTCTTCCTGAGAATCTCTCTACTGTTAATAATGCAAGGTTTTATGTGATTAAATATTTACCGTGAGTGTATTACATACTGCTATTCAGATTGTATGATTCAGAAAAGGAAGCACAGTTCCTTACGTTTATTTTTTCAACTCTCAAAGCACAATGTTCATGGTACTTATTAATATCTATTATCTGAAGGAACAAATTAAAACAATGGCTTAGTACAAGATATATAAGTAATTTTTGAAAATGTTCTTGCATCTCCAATTTTCTTTTTTTATGTTTTTACTTAAAATGGAGGGCAACCTAATTGGTTAAGTGGTCTTTTAATACTTACATGCAAGTGAATACCTATAAAAGTTGTAGCTATGCCACTTAACTGCTATGTAGTTGTTTTTCTGCCTACTCATTGGGAAGAGCACAAAGTTCTATTATGGTAGGCATGTTAATATGTATAAACCCCTTAAAATTGGAAAGTACTATGGATGAATAAGGGTTTATTATGTAGTGCATAGGATTAGATATCCCTCAGAAACAAAACTGAATGTATTTGGTGAAAGAAATCACATTAAGGCAGAAAATATTAATACAAAATGGAGATTTATGTTCCCCTTTTGGGCATTTATTTGAATTTTGAAAATGTTTGTATTGTAGCCAAAGGAGGACTCATTTGCTAACACACTTTTTACATTTTGGAAGGTCTCTTGAAACATTGCACAGACAAATGTGTATATGAAGCATAAGTAAGACCAAATAAGACTACTGATCTCTGAAGATGTTTAGTGGTCCTGCAAAGGAACAGAAAAAGTACTTAAAATGGCAGTGTCTTCTCTGTGCTGCCGTCTCCATCTCTGTTTGTGGGTATGTGTGTTGCCATATTTACCTCCAGTAAATTGACTTATATTCTGAAATTCCCAGCCCTGACATACATTTAATAATTTACGTGTACTTTTAATATTTTTTTCATAAGGTTTAGTTGTTGGCTGGTAGGGGTACTCAGGGTATCATATCTACCATCTAGTTATTGAACGCTTCTGTCATAAATCAATATAACTTTAACTTCTTGGCTGGAACTCAAGAACTAACCAATTCATTGCCAAGAAATACACCTCAATAAACTTCTTTAAATCTAATGAGGGCAGAACACTTGGACTCATAGCAGCAAAATTATCACTGAGAACACTAGAGGATTTACGGAATACATTTCTGAGGCCCAATTATAAAATTCATTTGATAGAAAAAGAGAATGGAACAAAGGACTTCAAATTCTGGTCTTTATGTCTTTGAAGCTCATTTTTTTTTTTTTTTTCCTTTTTACCACTCTGTTATGTTGTCTTGCTCACTCTAAAACCTTAGAAAAGATTTTAACATTTGTCAGCCTGTATTTCATCCTCTTTATAGTAAGGACAATAATGGCAAGTACCTTATAGGAGGAATCCAAGGGTTCAAAGAGATTATAGAGGTATTAATAAAAAGCTTAGAAGAGTGTCTGACAAAATCATAGGCGTATGAACTACAGCAGAACTCATATCAACATTAAATATTTCTGAATCCATAGTCCTTGAAAATCTGATCTAAAATAAAATGTCTTTACACTGTCCTTCATTTAATCATTGAAACATTTGCTGAACAATTAATAAGCATGAAATTTTATTCTTGACTATTCAGATGGCTACAATGTTGAATAAAAAGTAGATTAGGGGTTCTCCGTCTGGTAGATAAGAAAACTAAGTCAATAATTAAACTATTACATTTATATCCAAATGTGCCCTTCCACCCTCTCTCCTGTGTGTTGGGCTGGGACTCTTGAAAGAACACTTCTCCTCTCCAGCTTGTGTCCCATTAGGTTCTGCCAGGAAAGTGCTAGGTAGAGTTGGGTGGCAGGAGGAGAGAAAATGACTTTCTCCTTTCCTTTTTGCTTGCTGCTCGTCAGCATTAGTTCCTAGTGCTCTTCACCTCCTCCGCAGCCTCAGGTAATTCAAAATCATTTGCTTCCTTTCCAGCTGTTTCTAGTACTCCTGGAACCAACCTCATTGTCTCCCCTCACTGGTTACAGCACCAGGCAGGCAGCCCTCCTTCCCTCACTCCGTGGGACCCCTCCTCCATCTTTTAGGCTCTTATATTCTTAATGAGTGGCTATCATTGAGAAAACAAAATATTTCAAAGTTGTTTGTTTAAAAAAACAGGTAAAAAGAATACTTCAAGACAGTGTAAATTAAAGGTTTGTTTATGTCACTTTTTAAAAAGCATTTACTTAAATCTAAAAGATCATAGACAAAGAACCCAGAAGTTTCCTTTGTTTCCCCAGGCTACGGGTGGTGACTACTTCCAACATTTAAAATCTCTTTGTTACCTCACCGTTCCCTTCTTGTACTTTCAGTCCTCCAAGATATGGATTAAATATTCTGTTAAAATATTATAACTGCTGTGCTTGTTGTTTTCCTGACTCAATAGTGACTGATTAAAGAGATCATACTTGGAATTGGTAAAGAAGAATGGATACGAGGAATCGAGTGGGTTACCAATGTGGGGTTCAGGAAATTGGTTTGATCGTGTCCTTTGGCCTTGAGCACAGTACTGAACTATTTGCTAATAACTGGAGAACTAGTAATCTATAGCATGCAACGGCTTTCCCAATTACCCAAATAATCAGCTGTGTTTATTTGCGATAAAAAGCCTTCTGAAGGAAAGCTCCAGTAACCAAGTGGTAACTGTTTTTCACTATCTGTTTATAATGGCTATTTTAAGACTATAAAGATAGAATAATTGTTTTAATTGCACTTGACAGCTTACAGATAAACAAACAAGACAAAAAGCCATACACATAAGCTCATGGCTTTAAATCATTAGATCAAATAATTGCAAGAGAATCAGAAAGCTTCTAAGGCCGTATGAGTGTGATTGGGTTAAACTGAGACACTTAAAACAACTGTTTCTCTAGCCTCTCTTGTCAGCAGAAGAAACCTTCCTTCCTCTGACTGAGGGGATTAGCCTTCCCTTGCTTGAAGATCAGGTAACAAAACACCTGAGGTAATAAATCACCCTGGTTGCCAATTTTCCTCCAGACTCACCCTTCATCCTTACTGTCTTCTGACCTTACTGAGTCAGAGCTTACCATGCTCTAGAATACATATAAAATCTGACCTAGGAGGAAATAACTTACATTTCAAAATAATTGCAAGATTTTGCCAATTGATATCAATGAAAATCTGGGGATTATATGAGACATTTGATTCTAAGAGTATTAGACAAAAGATGACAAAATGTAATACTAGATTTGGCTGAATTTATTGGTATGGGAGCACCTACCAGAGATCTATATTTAATAGGTTTGCTCACACACCTGAAAATAGCCCTAAGAGTTTCTTTACTTGTTAATTGACATGTGTGTTTAATAGTGACCTAAATTCAAAGAGGCTAAAATTCAAGAAGTTATTTATCATAACAGAGGAAAGAATGCAAAGGCTTAGGAAGATAGGGATACTGGAGCAGATTTATTATGTGAAAGCTGAATCACCACCCTCTTTCAACTCACTCCCACCCTGAGGACTCAGAGGATGCTCTGTGCACTAAGGTACTAAAAAAGAAGCA
>RJWJ010014322.1:0-38126 GCA_004363605.1 Indri indri | reverse complement strand
GGCTAGAGTGCAGTGGCATCATCAGCTCACTGCAACCTCAAACTCCTGGGTTCAAGCAATACACTTGCCTCAGCCTCCCAAGTAGCTGGAACTACAAGCATGTGCCACCATGCCCAGCTAATTTTTCTAATTTTTTTGTAGAGATGGGGTCTTGCTCTTGCTCAGGCTGGTCTTGAGCTAGCCTCAAGTGATCCTCCTGCCTTGGCCTCCCAAAGTGCTGGGATTACAGGTGTGAGCCACCACACCCAGCCTATCTTTATCTTTTAATGTGTTAGAGAGTGTGGAACAGGGGAAATTGATCAACCCCTCCCCCCCTGAGCTCACCAGCATCTGGTGGGAAGGGACAAATGGAAGCTCTGAGCCCAAGTTCTGACAGTGTCAGCGGAGGTACCAAGGGGGAGGACAAAGCCTCATCTGTGAAATGGGATAGGAGACCTGGCTGGTGGCTCAGGGGCAGTGGGCTGGCCTGCTGTCATCTTTGCAGTGCCATCTTTGCAGTAGGGCACCTACAGGAGCCCCCATATGCTGGCCTTCAAAGGAGAAGGAGAGACCTCAGGAATCAACCTCTGAGGTCCCACCTGGCTCTAAAACTCTAGCTCTGAGGAATAGAATCATGATAACTAACTGCGCAGCTCACCCTCCCTATTTGGTAACTGGCCCAAATTTTGTAGAGAAGAGGGAAAACCAGTGTCTGCTCCTAGAGGCCTGTCAGGTTCATGGCCAGACCTCACTGAACAATGAGTACCTGGCCAACCAATGATAAGGATGGGTCAGGCCAGGCGAGGTGGCTCACACCTTAATCCCAGAACTTTGGGAGGCCAAGGCAGGAGTATCGCTTGAGGCCAGGAGTTCGAGACCAGCCTGGGCAACATAGCCAGACCCTGTCTCTAAAAAAAAAAATAAAAATAGGCTAGGCATGGTGGCTCATGCCTGTAATCCTAGCACTCTGGGAGACCTAGCTGGGAGGATTGATTGAGGTCAGGAGTTCAAGACCAGCCCGAGCAAAAGCGAGACCCCATCTCTACTAAAAAAAAAATAAAAAGAAATTAGCCAGACAACTAAAAACAGAAAAACTTAGCCAGCCAGGCATAGTAGTGCACACCTGTAGTCCCGGCTGCTCAGGAGGCTGAGGCAGGAGGATCACTTGAGCCCAGGAGTTTGAGGTTGCTTTGAGCTAGGCTGATGCCGTGGCACACTAGGCTGGGCAACAGAGCAAGATTCTGTCTCAAAAAATAAATAAGTAAAAATAAAAAAATAAAAAAAAAAGAAAAATCAGTCAGGTGTGGTGGTGCCCGTGCCTGTAGTCCCAGCTACACAGGAGGCTGAGGCAGGAGAATCGCTTGAGCCCAGGAGGTTGAGGTTGCAGTGAGCTATGGTGAGCCATGATGATGCCACTGCACTCTAGCCTGAGCAACAGAGCCAGACCCTGTCTCAAAAAAAAAAAAAAAAAAATGGATAGGTCAGACAATGCTTCAGCAGAGCAGAACCTACCCCTCTTTGGCCCCAAAAGAGAGCAGATCCTCGTGATGAGGCCCAGAAAAACGGCAGTCCTTTATCTTTAGGAACAGAACAGGGCACAGGGTGGGCAGCAGCTCTGCGGGCCCTTTCCCCACCGGCCCAGCAGCACAGTGGGAGGTTCTATAAATGTTAGCTGTGGACTCCCCGCCTTCCCCACCCAGCCAGGGAGGGGGCGGCCAGCTGGCAGTGTGGGAGGGGTGGGGCTCTTGCAAATCCTTTGCTTCAGGTGTCTTGTTAAATTGCCATCAAGTCCCTGCATGACCTTGAGAAGCTTACTTTCTTCCCACTCTCAGAGCACAGGACAGGTCCACACACCGGGCAGGCTGCATTGCGTCAGGAGCCCTCGGTCTGGGCTCTCCCAAGGAGCCAATGGCCGGTTCCCTCTGCAGACTCCTCATTCCCTCCTAGGGCAGTCAGTGCTATTTTTGTGCCTGCAGCTCACTGCAGAGGCCCAAGGTCCCTGCGAGAAAGCCCACGAGGCAGGCAAAGAGAGATGCGAGTGGGCTGCCGCCGTGCATTGGCACCGAGGCATCTTCTGCCGACAACCCCCCTCACCGCCGCCCTCCAGCCCCCTCCCAATTAGCGAGCGGGGAGGCAGCACCCGGGAAAAGTCGGCATCTGTTAGGTAACCAGCTCAGCTGCCGTGCAGGGTGTGATGTAATCTTGGATTCCGTGGTTGCTAGGAAAATTCTGCCTGCAGTGATACTGCGTGGTCCTAGGACTGAGGCAAGAACAGAATGTTCCTGAGAAGACAGGGAAAGGATTAGTAGGGCTTCCCAGGCAAAGAAGCCCCTTCCCAAGAAACCAGATGACTTACATTCCTTTCTAGAAGCTTATTTCCCTTTTCAGGAATAGAGGTTGTACTGGTAAGGGCAGAACCCCATGGAGGCAGGATGGGGTGGGGGGTGACAAGGTTGGTTCCCCTAGCTGCACCTTGGCACCTTCGTGCCACGTTGAAGGCACATCTTGTGGTGTTGCGTCCTTGTGGTTGGGCCCTCCTGTGCAGCCCTCCCCACAGCTGGGAGCTGCCTCTCTGGAGGAGCAGAGAGGAAGGAGGTCAGATCAAGGTGCTATCGAGGGGAGACCCCCTGTGGTGTGGGCAAAGCCAGCCAACTCTATGCCAGACTCTGTTTCACATGCCAGGAGCCCCACCGTGCACCCCTCACAGCCCTCACCCTTGGGTGGCCTTTCCTGTCTCTGCTGTTCCGATCCTCCCCCTCCCGGGGAGAATTCCTGCAGCAGCACAGAGGAACACAGAGGAGATGTCAGAAAGGCCACAGGCAGCCGGACTGTTACCGTTCAGGGCACAGCAAAGAACCGCCCGTGAAAAAGGGAAGAGAGCAGCAAGACCCAGGGACAGGGAGTCAGGTTGGGACCCCGAAGGTCACCTCCCTTGCCCTGCAGGGGCCGGCCGGCCACAGTCCAGTCCTTCCTCCCCAAGCAGCGCTGGGGTAGGCAGGCCAGCATTCCTAGCTCTTTCCCTCCTCCCTGCTGCCTTTTCTGGCTGCACGTCAGAGCCTGTCTTCTGCAAAACAAGACAAAGGAAGTGATTTCATGAGCACCTGGGCCAGAATCTCAAATTCAGGATTAAGAAAAATTATAATAAGGATCATGGGCATTGTCTGTCTCAGTCAGAGCCAGGCGGGCAGGAGGCTGGAAATGGGCCCGGCCATGCTCCTCTGAACAGGTGTTGGGTTTAGGCAAAGGATAAGCTATTGCAAAGAGGAATGGCTATTAAAAATCATAATGAGCAAGATCCTCCAAAGGGATCAAGACATGAGTCTTGAGAAGAAAGAGGTAGACTCCTAAGGGTTCCCCAGCTTTGGTGACCTTGGAGCTGGGCCCTGCTCCAGGCCCGGAAGACCTGAGTCCTTGTCTTGGCTCACCTCTTGGCTGTGTGGCCTTGAGCAAGCCTCAGCCCTGCAGCCATACCCGCTAGCCAGGCTGCAGGGAAGACCAGAGGAGAGGGGGACTTCCTCAGAAGCTCTTTGTCCTCAGAAAGCACCGTGATACTGGTGAGCCGATGCTCCAACCAGGGCCACAGCCTCCTCGCGTGTCCTGCTCGCATGCAAACACTGGATGCCCTGTCGGCAATTCTTGTCTCCTGGTCTGCAGGTGCAGAGGACGTGGTGATGGCGTTTTCCAGGTCGGAGACGGAGGACCGGAGGCAGTAGCTGCAAACCCCGTGGAACACCCTGGAAATTGTCAAGGGCCAAGAGATCTGCGTGGCTTCTCGGCCAGCTGGTGGCAGCAAACCACCCTGCCCCACCTCCCCCTGCTCCCACCCCGCCCCCCCACCCCACCCCATGGCCACGCAGCAGGCCAGCATCAAGGGGGACACCAGTGGTGCGTTCACAATTGGCTTAAAGGGTGGACTCATGATTGGCTGCAGGAAGAAACCTTTTTATTTTTAAATCTTGACCAACAGAAACCTTTTATTTTTATTTCTGACTCTTATTTTTTTAAAAATTTGCGCCTCGGTATCTGGCTTCCCAGGAAGCTGTCCGAGCTCTGGTGCTTTAGTTAGGTCATTTTTTAGAAATGTGAAGAGGTTCGATTGGCTGCTTAAACTGGAAAGGGATTCTGATTGGCTGGTTAATGGGAAATGGTTTTTTTTCTTTGATTGGCTGCAGGTGTTCTGCTGATATCAACAGCTTCTCTATTTTGAATGCAGAAAACAGGGTCTGAGACATTAGTTGTTATATTTGACTTGAAAAAAAAGAAAGAAACCAAGTGCGCTTTGCAATATTTATTACACGAAGAGCTTGCTGCTGCCTTCACACTTGGGGTCTGTGTTTGAAGTTGATTGGCTTTCGATTGTGTATTTGGTTTCCCATTGGCTCACCCGTGACTCCTGTTGCCATGGAGTCACCCCCTCTGCTGCTTGTTCCGGGCCGGGGTCCACCTGGAGAGTGCATTTGCTTTAATGACCACACCTGCCTCCACCAGCAAGGGGACCCCGAGGACCCTGAGCAGGGTCCACAGCTGGAAAACAGGGCCCCCAAGGAGCTTGGGTTGTCCTGAATGAGCAGCCCGGAGCTTAGAGGCAGCCATTAGCAGGATTGATGTGCATCGCTCCCATGAGTTGGCAGCCAGCCAGCGTCCCTGGTGCGAGCAGGAGTACTCAGACGCTGTCCAGGCCTCGCCTCCCCGCTGTGCTCAGCAGAGGTGCTTGGGCTGGGCAGCTCTGTCCTCTTGTCCATCCCTCTATGTACCCCTTCCTGAGGCCTCGTCTCAGGGCTCCTCCTGTAAAGGGAAGAGCTGCTCCCAGCTGTGAGACCCCAAAAGATCCTGGAGGCCATCTAGCGGGAGTCTCTCAGAGCCCACATAAAAGCCCCAAGCTTGGTTCACAAGGCCCAGGGGACCTTTGGCTCTAGACACCAACCCCTGACTTCCCCTAGCCAGGCTCCCATGGTGGCCAGCACTGGATTTCCCTCATCCTCGGCTTGTGCCCTCCACAGCACTGCCTTCGGAAGGGTCTCTCTCCATGTCCTCTTAGAAGGGACAGTGTCATTGTTTGTGAAGTGCCCACCAGGACAGCTGGCTAGGCCTTCACTGAGCAGGTCCCATCCGGCTGGCCCCTAGACCAGCCCCAGAATCACAGAGCAACAGTCCTTGAGGGGGTGGGGCCGGGTCTAAGGTTCATGCAGGAACCCCGAATCCTCCCACCTGCCACCTGCCACCGCCTTCCCAGGAGGTGGTCCTCCCATCTCCCTGCGGCTCTCACAGTAGTGGGATCTGGGACGGGGGTTGGAGAAAGTCACAGGCCTGAGGGCGGGGGCCTCCACCCTCCCCCTGTGGTCTTAGGTGGCTGAGGCTCCTTTCTTACCCTGGGTACCCAGAGCCAGGAGGACACACTCAGCCAAATCCTTCTTTCTCAGGGTTTGGGGCTGAGGGCCTCAGAGGCTCCTAAGTGTCATGGAGCCCACAGGACCCAAATGTCCGAGACCTGGAGAGCCCCCTCGTCGATGGGTAGTCCACTCTGTGCTCTGGCATCACCAGCCTTGTTCCAGAAGGAGGATGTGAGCAACACAGCTAAGATACCGTGTCTTCCACCACACACTGGCCCCTGGCCCTGGTTAGCTGACAGTTAACCCGCGAAGGCCACTGATCCCCAGGGGACAAGGACAGCGGGGATACGACTGCAGCCCAACCCCAGCAGGGGCAGCGTGTGTGATCATGCACACACACACATGCACACCCACATACACATGCATACACACGCACACGCACTCCCAGCTCAGCGGCCTGGAGCTCCGGCCGAGCCCCTGTGGGAAAGGTGAGTTCTTTAGTCTCTCCCGCCCCCAGGTCGTAGCATCTGGAGTCAGGTGTCAAGGCCTGTGTTGCTGGCTGTCCACTCTCTTTGTACCTGTAGGTCACATGCAGGGCCCAAGCCCTGTTCGATCCCTGGGCGAGCTGGTTCTCTGCCTCGGCCTGCCTTTGTCACGGTCACGGGCCTCGCTCTTGTAACAGGGACGACTCAGGCCTGTCTCATCTTCTGAAGAAGAAAAGTCAAAGTGTTGCTGTGGCTTCATATTTCAACTAAAAATTTATCTGTTGGAGAAAAAAATTAACAATAAAGATTTTTCATTGCGTGGTGTGTGAGCTGAGCTGGTTTCTCCCTCAGAGTCGGGTGCTCTGACCGAGTTCCCCACGTCACGTGGACTCTGCTGCCCTGGGGCCCTGGCTCCCCGGGAGGTGCGGCAACAAGGACAACACCAACTTTGAGAAGCATCTGTGACCTGGATGGGAGCTCGGGGTTTGGACGAATTTCCAGATCTACCCAGCCCAACTCACGGGTCCCTGGGAAGATCGAGCCCCTTTTTGACCGGGAGATTCTGGAAAGCACCCCAGACTCAACCGAGATCGGTGACCTTCAGGGACATCCTGGCTTGCATCCTCGCACAAGCACTCCATGAGGGTGTGGGGACCCCACCATTCTAGACACCCCAGTGGCCTATGTGACGGCACTGGTCTTAGAATGCTTGCTGCGGAAGTCCAAACAGAATATCTGTCCCTTCCGTCATCCCAGAAGCAGATTTATTGGTGTTTAGCTGTATATTCAAGTTTGGAAGCTGAAATCATTTCTGCTTCAGGAATTTTTGCTTTGGAAGCATTTTCTAGAAATTTTCATTTCTACCCTTCCTTATCCCATTTTAGGTCTTTTTTTTTTTTTTTTTTTTTTTTTTTTACATAGAATCACTGCTTCCATTTTCTTTTCAAAGATTTGCACTGGGTCCTAGAGGCGGTGGAGTTTACCGAGTATGGGTACCGTGGCACAGTCAGCATCATTAAATCTTGGTGTTGGGGGAGATACTAGTTCATTTAACAGCTCGTGCAGTGGCCAGATGCACAAGTCCCCTCTGAAACATCTCTGAAAACAGCTTGTCCAGCCTTTGCTGGGGAACTCACTACCTCACAAGTTAGTCCCCTCTCTCTTCACATTGCCAGCATTCATCCTTATGTTGTGTTGCTCTGCCTTCCTCTGAAACTTCTTGTCCAGGAAGGAGTCTGTAGTCATTGAGAGAAAGACAAAGGTTCTGTGGCCAAAAATTACACAGAGACATATTCAAAGGCCCGTGTGATTTAAATGATGTGTGGCGCCCTGCCCAGAGTTCTGAGTGACGCTGTCAACCTTGTAGTTAATCAGCCCTTCTAAGCTGGGCCACTGAGCAGAGGGAGGGGCTGGCTGGCCATGGTCCCACCTGCCAGGCCCCAGAGAGAGCTTGGAACTGGCGCTGGGAGGGAGTCATCCTCCCAGAGCTGTCTAACCTGTTGGGCCTATGATGGGAAGTAGACCGTGTAAACTCAGTCAGCGACGCTTCAGCAGATGGAGGGAAAATATTAGGGGCAGCACTGGGCTTTTAGGGTCCCTCAGTCCACACAGCAGGCAACCTTCTGGGTGCGCCTTCCAAGGTGCGGTGCACAGTGGGAATGACCCCAGTGTGGGTAGGGGTTGGGGCTGGCTGGGAGGGGAGGCGGAGCACCCTGCCTTTTGTTTCCCAGGCCTGGGGGAAAGGAGGTTGAGAATGAATGAAGTGCTTCTTCTCTTTGTCCCTTGTCCGTTGTCCCAGCAGGTGAATAACAACAGTGTGAATCCAGGCTGTCCCTGGCCTTTGAACAGGGTCTTTTGTAGCAGGAAACATGATCCCGTCCATGGCACCTGGTCCAGTTGGGGGGGGGGGCGGGAGCCAACTTCCGGAGGGGGTGCTCTTTGGGTCCAAGGGGACCCCAGCACCACCCGCCTGCCGCTCCGGCATGGGTGGGTCCTCTCTCCAGCTTGCCCATGGCCACCCACCCCTTTCTCGCAGGATGAAGTGGGCCCAGACTAACCCAAGGCCATGTTTAGAAAACGTTCACACCCCTCTGCACTGTCCATTGAAAGAACTTGATCTTCTGGGAGATAACTGTGTATTTAGGAGATTGGGAGGGTTTGTGGGGGGCGGACTAGGGGCTAGTCCTGATTTAAAGAAAGCCCCCCTCAAAGGACAAGGGCAGTGAAATGCCTTTTGAATGTCCGCTGATGTCTTGCCTTCACTTTTCTCCTTGACACTGGAATTACCCACCCCCTTCACGGATGGTTCCCAGGGGGGCCTGCCAGTCCTGCCTGCAGGGAAGTCAGGAGAGCTGTGGACAGAAGCCTGGGACTGAGCCACTTCCCGCCTGCCCCGCCCTGCCTGGGCCTCTTCTGAGCCCCCAGGGAAGCAGTGTGTGCAACAGGCAGCCGCCTGTTTGCACACCTGTGGAAGACCCGCCCCGCCCTGCACAGCCCTGGAGGTGACCTCAGACCCAGGATTTCCACATCCCGGCCCTTGGTCTAGACTGTGCTGCTTCCGGTGGAAGGAGGTGGATTTTCCCAAACACTTGATACAGGTGTCTCCCGCGTCTCAGTGGGATGCTGCCCGCGTGCAGGTGCACAGCGCTTTACATACACTGTGCTCAGTAACGTGCAAGGTGAGTACGTCCTCACCTGAGCCCAGTGGCTCCCTGAGCCACCCATCCTGGCTCCCGCCCTCGCCTTTCACGCGCTCTGAGCCTGCCATGCGGACCCAGCAGGTCACCGCCAAGCTAAGCTGGTTTTGCTACAAGTTCCTCTTCCACTTTAAATCTTACAGATTTATACTGTTTGCTCCCATAGTACAAATTTTTATGTCCACGTGGTTGGGGGCTGGGGAGACATTGTGGTTCCAGGGAGAGCTCTGGAAGCCGACTGGAGGCAGGATTGAAACCTGGATCTGCCACTTGGCAGCTGTGTGACTTGGGGCAAAGGATCTAACTGATTGAAGAAATGGAAAAAATAAGAGCATCTCTCCCGTAAGACTGTTGTTGAGAATTAATGAGATAATGCTATGACAAGCTCAGCGCACAGTGCGTGGTCAGGACGTACAGTCACCATTAAGTCACCAGGGTGGGTGTCCCTCCACCCCCATCCTCTCTGCTCAAAGGTCACTCTGAGCGAGGACTTGTCTTTAGCTCTTGGCCTGGGGAGGAAGGAAGGCAGCCCCACGTTTAATAAGGTGCTTATTAAACACTTTTTTGATGAGGACAAAGAGCCAAGATGATTCTTTGGTAGAAGGTAAGGCCAGAGCCACCTCCTGCTCCTTGCCTCCCCCAGCCTCTCCCCTGCACCCCCAGCCTCTCCCCTGCTGAGCAGCTTTGTGTGGGGGAGGGGTATTCACGGGAGCAGAATCCCCCAACCTCCCCAGACCTGCCAGGCCGAGGGGGGGTCTCCCAGACGGACTTTGTCATGCCTGGTCAGGCAGGGGCGGACCTCTGCAGAGCCCAGGGTGGGAGTCCTGTCTTCCAGGGACCCTCCTGCTTGCCTCGTGCTTAAACTGCAAATAGAATCACAGCCAGTGAGGGAAGGGGATAAAATTAAATCCTCGATCATGATCAAGTGGTTAAAAAAAAACCCATCACAGCCAGAGGCTCCTTCCCACTGCAGCCGGCTCTGCTTCAGAGCAAACAGGAGGAGGAGGAGGAGGAGGAGGAGGGTGAGGGGCCCTGAGCACCCAGCACGCCTCCTCCCTGCCTGCCCCTCCTCCCGCAGTCCCAGCCCCCAGGCTCCTGCACCCCTTGCCCTGAGGATGGGAGGAGCTCACTGGGAGGGTGGGTCGCGGTGGGGAAGGCCCACACCTTGACCAAGGAGGCAGGGCCCGGACTCTGGGCTCCAGAACTGCAGACCTGGGATCGAATCCAAACCCTGCCAGTTACTAGCTGCGTGTCGTGGGCAAGTCACTCAATGTTTCTGAGCCTGTTTCCTAATCTGGAACATGGGAAAAAGAATGGCACCTGCCTTGCTGGTGGTCATCTGGTTTCAATGCGTGAGCATGGCAGAGTGTACCGGGGTGCGGGAGCAGCCTGCCTGCGCGTCAGGAGAGATGTGTCTGAGAGGATGTCAAAGCAATAAAACGGATACTCCTTTCTGAGCCCCCCCCAAAAAGAAAAAACCCAAAAAACAATAAAACTGACTGACGTTCTGGCCTGCTATTTTTTTTTTTCATCTCCATGCCCTGGCTACTCTAACCCTGGGGCTGAGGGAGGCTGCTGCCAACCTTTGACCTGCTGCCTCAGCGCGTGTGTCTAGGTGGCTGGGGCTGGACACAGGCGGTGTGCACTGCAGTGCCCCTGCGGTGGGGGGTGATGCCCGGCCCTCTCTGACCACTCCGCCCCTTCCCGGCAGAGCCGGGAGAGGCCGCATCTCCTCCCCTCGGGCCCTGGCTGCACCCTGGGCCCCTCCGAGGCAGCCCCCGAGGGAGAGTGGAGGCGGGAGGCTGGGGCACCTGGCGGGGCAGGGCCCGCAGTGCCCAGGGTCTGGGTGTGCAGGAGGGGGGACCGAGGCGTACCTTGGCTGGGGAGTTCGGAAGCTGAGAGAGGAAACAATGAAGTGGTAAAAATAGCCCTTTGTTTACCGTGGGCCGCACATCCTTGCGTGTCCTTGTGTGAAAGAGGAGCTGGAGCAGCGAGCTGGGCTCGTGCAGGGGGCTGAGCTCCGGCGGGGAAGAGCCGGGCTGAGGCAGGGGGCGCCTGCACAGCACCCCTGCAGGTCCCACCACTCCTGCGGTGCCCAAGCAGCCTCCCCACGTGGCCTCTGAGGGGCCACTCCAGCCAGGCCTGTTGCGTGGCTGCCCCTGTGCTCCCTCAACACAGCCCACGGCGCCCCTTCTCAGCCCAGCCTGGCCCTGCCAGCGTGGCCCCTTGGGAGTCTGTCCCAGGGGCTGGTCCAGCATCCCAGGGTAGAGTCCCGCCACGGTGGTCTCTGGACTTCCCGCTAGCTGAGACTGTGGAGAGGCCGTGCCCCAGGAGGGGCAGCCTGGACTCTGCCCTCAGGGTTCGTATCGAACCTTCTTCCCAGCTCTCCCAGCTCCTCCCAGCTCATGCAGTGGTGGCTTCAGAGCTGAGCCCTGAGCCTTCTGGCTGGCTCCCAGGACTCCTGCAGACTCCTGGCGAGTTAACCCAGCCCAGTCCACGCCGGCTGGGCCCCTGCCTGCCTGGCCTTGAGCCAGTGGGGAACACTGGCTGAGGACCTACTGGGCCCCGGGCTGGGAAGGTGAGATGCGGGGCCCAGCCCTGCCCTTGCGGTTGCCCGGGACTGACTTGGAAATAAATAGGTCGCAACGGAGCAGGGTCCTGCAGGGAAGGAGAGTCCGTGACCCCCGGAGCAGGGGAGCTGGAGCTGGCAGCCTGGACTTGGGGAGCCGAGGTGGTTGGGAGGGTGCTCCGAGCTCCTGCACCTTCTCCTTGGCTTGTCATGTGGCTCAGGGGGAGGTCAGGCCAGGTGGCCACAGAGGCCTGTGGGTCCACTGGGGGCTGCTGGTCCCTGGCTCCTCCTCGGCAGCCTAACTAACAGGAAGCTGCTGCAGAAGTGGAAACTGTTAGGAGGGTGATTTGCTGGGACAAGCCCGGGAGTTTGGGCTTGAACCTGGCCGTTGCCGGAGAGCCGACGCTGCACCCTACCCACCGGGCTCTGGTGGGATTCCCGCAGATGCTGCAGGTGGCAGCTGCCAGCACCAGTTTGGACTTGCTCTTCCCACCCCTCCCCAGGCCGTGTGGTCTATTCAGGGCCCCAGACGTTTGTCTCAGGGGTGAGGAAGGGCGAGAAGTGTTGTCCCAGTTCCCTTGGTGGCAACAAGGGGATTCACCCCGTCCCCGCTCTGAGACGCGGGAGGATGAGCAGATGCTTGTGCGCAGAAGGGGTGAGAGGCTTAGGAGATTACGCTATTAATGGTCATTAGGCAGAGGAGGGGGCGGCAGGCGTGGGGGAGCCAGGGTGGTTCTACAGCCCCCTCTGCCACTCACGCTGGGCAACTCTGTTCCGTGTCTGAGCCTCGGTGGTGTTTGAGGGAGTCATTGGTGCTGCTCCCCAAATATTCCCAGCTCTCTCTCTTTCAGGCCTACAGTAGGATTGTACTTCCCTGCTCGCTTTAGTTTAAGAGTAGCCCTACCTTGATTTGGTCAATGAAACGTGGGCAGAAGTGATGGGTCATTGTGGGCGGCAACTTTAAGAGCCGCGGTCCGTCAGCCTGGGTCCTGGCAGAGCCTGAGCCGGTCCACCGTGAGGGAGGAAGCGTGCTGTCTCATGCTCTGAGGGTCTTTGGCTTGTTTGTTTCTGCAGGAGAATCCGCCTCTTCTGACCACTCAGGTCGTAGCGTCCATCTCCCCAGCCTTCAAGCCGTGTGGCGCGACTCTCGGTGTATCAGAGAATGGTCTCTTCTGCTCCCAGTCCAAGAGTTTCCCTGAAAGGCTGTGTCTGACAGCCACTTGCTTTTTCCGGTATCTTAGGCAAGACAAGTAAGATGCTCAGGTCCTCACCCTGGACCCTGCAAGGTGGTGGCCGCCCATCCCACGTGGGACTCCATGTCCCCTCCTTGTCCTGTGCAGCCCAAAGCCGTGGTGATCTCTGGCCTCATCCCCTACCAGCCCCTGCTCTTTTGCACGCCAGCCACCAGCCTGTTGTTCCTCAGACTTGCCAAGTTTCTCCCACTCCAGGGCTTTTGCATGTACTGTTCCCTCTGCCTGGAATGTTCTCCCATGTGGCTGAATCCTTCTCAACTTTCAGAGTCAGCTCCAATGTCAGCCCCTCAGAGGGTCTTCACTGGCTACCCTATTTTGCTCTCCATTCTTTGACACGCTCTATCCCTTATCCTGTTTATTTTTTTAATTTGTGAATTTTTTATTTTAATTTTTTACACAGGGTTTCACTGTTGCCTGGGCTGGAGTACAGTGGCGTGATCACAGCTCACTGCAGCCTCGAACTCCTGGCCTCAAGCGATCCTCCTGACTCAACCTCCCAATGTCCCGGGATTACAGGTGTGCCACTGTGCCTGGCCCATTTGTGAATTTCTTTGTTTACCTCGAGCCCCTCCCACTAGAAGGTAAGCTGCCAGGAAGCAGGGACCTTATCTGGCTTTGTCACTGCGGCATCATCAGTACCTGACAGATCCTGGGCTCTCAGTAAAGGCTTGTTAAGTGACCAAATAATCTTGACCTTGGAATGGCTGAGCCCTCTGTGACTCACAGGTTCTGTGACCCACAGGTTCTGTGACCCCATTTTCTAAACCAAAGTTGTGCTGACAACAAGGACATCTGGGACCTACAGAGAGTAAGGCATCCTTTCAGCTCCACTGGCTCTTGTCCCTCAGGGGACGTTTCAGTGGCGGGGGAGGCTGGCATCCGTGTTGGGCCTGTCTTGGCTGGTACATCAGTTCTGGGCTACTGAAGGGGCTCAAGGACTTGTACTGATCAAGACTTTTTCGTTTGCAGGCACCAGAAACCCAATTCCGACTGCCTTCCATCACTGCAGAGGCTCTTCCCAGGCTGTGTGGTCTATTCAGGGCCCCAGACATTTGTCTCAGGGGCGAGGAAGGGCAAGAAGTATTGTCCCAGTTCCCTTGGTGGCAACAAGGGGATTCACCCCGTCCCCCCTCTGAGACGCGGGAACAGCGTAAACAACAGAAAGGTTCTGTCACACAGTCCTGGAGGCCGGAAGTCTGAAATCAAGGCGTCAGCAGGGTTGGTTCCTTCTGAGGGATGGGAGGAAGGATCTGTTCTGGCCTCTCCTCGGCTTGCAGATGCCGTCTTCTTCCTATGTGTCTGCATGTCGTCTTCCCTCTGTGTGTTGTGTCTGTGTCCTGATCTCTTCTTAAAAGGACACAGTCATGCTGGATTAGGACTCACCCTAATGACTTCATTTTAACTTGATTACCTCTGTAAAGACCCCATCTTCAAAGAAGCTCACATTCTGAGGTCGTGGGGGTTCGGACATCAACATACCAATTCCGGGGGGACACAATTCAACCCATAGCCACAGGTATTCTCCCCAGTGGGCCTCGCCCCCATCTCACCAGCCCAACTCCTTGGACGAAAGCATGTGGCTTGTGACCTGCCGGAAGAGAAAGAGAGCCCATAATTGTGTTAATTGCCACAATACCAGATCTGCAATTAATATGCCATGGGAACAAAGAGCAAATGCACTAATAGCACATAATTGGACTTAAACTACACCCTTGCAGAGCCGCGCAACTGAGCTCTGCTGTTTATGCTCCTTTTCAAATTAGCAAAGATGAACAAATTAACATCCGTTTCCCCTTCACCCTGCTCAGGGGAGAGCTATGGGGCAACGTTGGGGATGGGGTGGGTGGTGGGGTACCCTGGCTGCATCCTGTCCAGAGCCAGGCACCCAGGCCTGGCCTTCGGGGCTAGAGGCAAGGTGAGGGCATTGAAGAGTTTCTCAGCTTCCAGCTGCGGGAGTGAGGTTTCCAGAACTTTTTGCAAGTCTGGCCCTGTGGCAACCTGACTGGGGCCTTGGCAGACACCTGGCGCAGAGAGGCAGAGATTCGGGCGCTTGGGGCATGGGTGCCTTGTTCTCTGCAGCACGGCGTGACTCACACAGGGGGGACTATCAGGGGCGCCGGGGCAGGTTTGGGTCAGATTTGGAGGCTTGATGCTCAGTGCCACAACCTCTCCTCCATCCCCGGAGTGGCGGGCGGTCAAGCCCAGGACAGACGGCCGACTGCCGAAGAGGGGCGGCAGGCCCCCTCGGACACAGACAAGTGCTCCCGTCCCTCCTTCCTAGGGCCATCTCAGCAGCAGAGCAGGCCTGACTGCTCTGTGTCCCTGCGGCCCCAGGGACAGGCGAGCTGGAGACTGTCCTGCCTGTGCTTGCCTCCTTCAGCTAGCAGTTCCGCTGCTCAGGCCTGGAGGCTGGCGCGAGCTCTAGTTCCAGCATGCAGCATCCCCTGCCCATTGCCGGTGCCAGACAGAGCCTCCCCTGCCCCCCGCCATGTCTCGGGGGCTCCCTGGCCTTCCCAGCTGCCTCTCCCTCGACCCCCCTGGCCTGGCTGAGGCAGATCAGGGATGGAGTGAGCCTCCAGCCTGCAGCTCAGGGGGTCTTACTTTGCCCACCTAGCACAGCTCCTAGCTGGGCCTGTGCTGCCGGCGGCCAGGCTGGGAGTGGGATCTGCAGACTCTTCAGTGTCACCCCCTCCTCCGCTAGGTCGTCCTTGCCTCCCAGGCCTGGGTGGAGGTTGAGGGGCCTGTCTTGCTCCAGTCCCTTCTTGAAATTTGCCTCCCTGCCTTTCCCAGGCCACTCTGGGCCTCCTCTCTGGCTCCTGCCAAGCCAGCCTCAGGGAGGCTCATTGAGAATTCCCAGAGCCCTACGGGAGCCGGCTGCTGGGGGAGAAGCCTGTCTTCCTCAGACAGGCAGCCTTCTCATTTGCATCCCCTAAATCAATGCCCTCAGATGATCAAAGCCCCAGCCCTGCAACTTCAATGGGGCCGGCTGAGCCAGGAGAGGGGAGAAGGGGCAGGAACCGCCCTCCCTTCCTGCTGCCCCTTGAGGCCTGAGGGGAGCTGGAAACCGGGGAGTCACTGGCAGCGGGGTGTGTACACAGGAGCAGGAGCAGAGAAGTCCCTTCCTGGGTAAGCATTCCCCTCCTGGCTTTTCCCGCTGCTGGACAGGGAACAGGGGAGTGCCAGCCAGTGACCAAGGCTTGCTGGGAGGTCCTGGGCCCTGGATCAGGCACTTGAAGACTCTGGGCCTGGGTCAGGCCATGGGGAGGAGGAGGCTCTGGGAGGAAGGCACCTGGCTCGGCCTCCCTAGTCAGAGATCCAAGGACTCAGTTCTCAGGGACTCTCAGAGAAGCAGCAGGATTTGGCTGGGCAGGGGCAGGGGACGAGGGTCAGTCATGCCCAGCCTGCCCACGCCCTGGGCTGTGGGATGACCAATGACAGTCCTAGCTAGAATGACAGCCACTGTTCATTGAGCATTCACAGTGGGCCAGACACAGTGCCGAGTGCTTCCCACACATTATCACATTTAGTCCATACGTCATCCCTAGGAGGCACGTGTCATTATAATCCCCATTTTGCAGAGGAGGAAACAGCAGAGAGGCCACAGAGCTAGCAGGTGGCAGCGTCAGGATTAAATGAGAGGAGGCCCACAAAGGGTGTGGACACCTGAAAGGGCTGCTTGCCAAGTGAGGAGGCCATGTCTGCACAGGTGTGAAGGCGTGGTCTGGCCTGGGATGACCAGGACAGGCTTGTCTTTACACACTGGGGACTTCCTGGTGGCCTTGCTCAGGCACCCTTTTCCCCCCACTGCTGTACCCCAGCATCTTGGCTCAAGCCCGACCACCCAGAATAACACGAGCTCTCAGAGCTGGAGGGGGATATTGAACAGGATGGACGTCAGACAAGTTGTTCTTTTTTTTTTGAGACAGGGTCTTGCTCCATTGCCCAGGCTAGAGTGCAGTGGCGTCATCATAACTCATTGCAACCTCCAGCTCCTGGGCTCAAGCAATCCTATTGCCTCAGCTTCCAAGTAGCTGGGACTACAGGTGCACACCACCATACGTGGATAATTTTAAAAAATTTTTTGTAGAGATGGGGTCTTGCTATGTTGCTCAGGCTGGTCTTGAACTCCTGACCTCAAGCGATCCTCCTGCCTCAGCCTCCCAAAGTGCTGGGATTACACAGGTGATACCACACCTGGCCAAGCAGTTCTTCCACCTTGGTGTCCCTCTGTCTTTTCATGGCCTTGGAGAAACTTTCACCATCAAAGCAGCAATGTTGTGGCTAAGAGCTTCAGCTTTACGGCCAGGCAGATCTAGGTTCAAATCCTGGCTTTACCACTTTGCTGTGTGATTTTAGGGAAATCGCTTAAACTCTCTGAGCCCCAGTGTCCTCCTCTGTCAAAGAAAGATAAAAATTGCATTCACTGCATGGGATTATGGCCAGCCTGAAATCAGATAATGCACGGAGAGTGCTTCCTGGAGAGCTGGCCCATGGCAAACAATGTGTGCACTGTGCTTGTTATTTCTTGATCTCCGTGGGGGTGATTAATCCCTGCTATGCAGATGAGGAAGGAGGAAAAAGAGGTGTCCCCAAGCAACTACATGAGCAGGAGGCTGGAGAGGACCAGAAATTCCGAAGTCTGATTCTCAATGTTTATTGCAGTTTCCTGGCCCAGGGAGCTTCAAGGTCAAGGAGAAAGCACCAAAAAAGCCAGAGAAGCCTCATCTGAGGCTGAGGCCCAGCTCTGCTACTTCTAAGCCGGGTGGTCTTGACAAGCCACTCAACCTCTCCAGATTCCACTTCCCATCAGTTAGAAGGGGATGAATCAAAACTTCTACCTGGCTATTATTGTGAGGCCCAAATGCATATAGATGCCCTTTGAAAAAGGGAGTGTACTAAATAAATGTGAACCCTAAAGTGCTACATGAAAGCAGTTATGATAACCATCATCTCCTTAGACTTTTCAAAGTACACTCACATATTAATACATCATCACCATCATCATAATCCTAAGAGCAGTCTCCACTAAATGAGCATTTACTATGTGTCACACACTGAGCTAAACTGTTTATCTACATCTTCTCATTTAATACTTACAAGAAGCTAGAGGACATATTACTATTGTGCCCATTTTACAGATGAGGAAAGTGAAGCTCAGAGTAATCAGGTTGTCTGCTCTTTCCTGCTAGAAACTGGAACCCAGTTCTACCTGAATCAAGACTATGTAAGACATTCCTATTTTTTTTAACCACTTTACCCTCCAATCTCCCCACAATTCCAACAAATGTGATGGAGATACCAATGGAACCCAGGTCTCTTGACTCTAAGTTTGGTGCTGTTTTCATTGTGCCCAAACAGTGGCTGTGTTTCCTCTGCAGTGTTGGGGAAGCAGTGGCTGTTTCTGCCCTAGCCTTTCCCTCGTCCTCTCTCGGTCCTTCCTGGAAAACCAGCCCAGTCCTTTTCCACCGGGTGTTACGTGCAGACAGGGCACATCATGTTTGGCTTGTGCATCCTCAGAGGGTGGGGACCATGTTTGCCCATATGTTGCGTGTGCCGCACAGTGCACTGGGGTGTGCGATTCATGCTGAGTGGTGCATGTACCTCCCTGGCTGCCCATCCAAAGCGGGAGGGGAATTGGCTGTGTGTTACCTTTGGTTTTGTGGTGGGAGGAAGCAAAGTTTGCACCTTTTGGGTGCAGAAATAAGCTACCTGGCTTCTGTGGGAAGGTGAGGCTTCCTTTCCCTGGAAATTTTCACCAGCCAGCAATAGCTGATGCTTTATTCTTGGGAATTCTCTTAGTTCCTTGGCAAATGGAGAGCCATAGAAAGCACAGGGAAGTCTGAAATGAGCCCACAGCCCCAACCTGGCTGCCTGGGGACCACAGGAATGCCCCTTCCCAAGTCAGGGCCTCTGCCAGAGGAGCTTGAAGCTCCAAGGCATGAACAATGAATAATAATAACCGGCAAGTGTTGTTTAACATTTGCTTCTAGCGCTTGGACCTCTGCTTTCTGCCTTGTGCACGCTGCTCACCTATTCTTCGCAAACTCCCAGGGAGGGGGCTGCTGACGCGTCTCCATTTTACAGGTAGAGACACCGAGGTAGGAGAGGTTAAGGACCCTGCCCAAGGTCGCAGAGGTAGAAAGAGGCACAAATGGCAAACAATATAAATAGGCTTCACTGCAGCACTCCTTGTAAAAGCAAAAGGTTGGAAACAACCCATCAATGGGGCAGAAATATTCCTCAGTGAGGGACTGATGAAATAAACTCGGGTATGGCCACACAGGTGGGTGCCATGCAGCTGTGAAAACGGAGAAAGACTGTATCTGCACGCTGCGACGGAGTGGTCTCCAGGATGTTTTATTAAGTGAAAACAGCAAGATGTAGAACAGCAGGTGTCATACGCTGCCTTCTATCTAAGAAAAGGGAGAGAAATATACACAGATATTTGTATTTAAAAAATAACACAGTGGAAAGGTAAGCCAAACACGGACAAAATGGTAATCACAAGGGCAGGAGGAGACAGGGAGGAGGAAACAGGACCAGAACGAAACTTCTTGGAACACCTTGTTTTCTAGATATGACTCTGGGACCATGTCAATATGTAACTATAAAACAAAATTAAATCGACATTTCATAAAAAGGAAGGAGTGGATAGAAACTGGTTTAAACCCAGGTCTGTGCAACCACGACAGCCGGTGTCTTTGTTCCTAAGCACGACATCGTTTTGCCTCCCATTTATTTATCCCTTTGAACAGCAGTGGAGTGACCTGGCCGGGCCGCCAGAAGGCAGAGATGGGGCCAGGCCTTGCGCTTTCTGGCATTCTGAGGGGGCCCTGGTGGTGGTTCCGGGGGCTGTGATTTTAGTACTTTCAGCAGTTTGTCGTTAGCTGCTTCACCCAGGTTCTCATACCCTCTTCCTGCTGTTGCCCTGATGTGGGTTTGTTCCCGAGCACATCATTAGGAAAGCGGCTGTAATAACTGCTCACCTGCCTCTGGCTCCATTCACACACACGAGCCAACGGCACCCTGTGCACAACAGTAGCGACACGCCCACTTGAGAATGGCTCCGTGTCGCCGGCAAAGAGCTTTCCCGCGTGTGATCTCATTTCATCCTTACGGCAGCTCTGCACCAGGGAATTAACGTCCCCAGCGACGACCCGGGGCTCAGCGAGATCTGCCTGCCATGTGCCGTACAGCGGGAGGCGGCACAGCCAGAGCCCGAAGCTGCACCCCACAGCGGTGGAGCAGGCTGATTCCGCGCTGTGGGAGCACGTGCAGGGCTTATTTCGGTATCCGTGGGGGTAATTTCACATAGGGGCCGATGCTCCGTTTTGGGCTCAGACAGACATGAAACTGAATCCTGGGAGTCCTACTTTCTAGCAATGTGCTCCTGAGCAAATCTGGTATTTTTCTCATTTGTAAAATAGACACAATAGAATTAACCTCTGCAAAGGGCTGCTGGAGACATAAACGGTAAGTTATTGTGATACGTTGTTATTAGTAAGAGTCATCTCAAAAGGTGCAGCATCTTGGAAAATTTTCTGTGTCTTCTCCACCTACTGCCTTGGATGGGTTGGGTACATTTAAAAGTTTAAGTTTTTTTTGACCAGCTAACCAAGCCACCTCCTTACCAAGTCTATGTTCCCCGCTAACGACAGGCCTGGGTGCTGCCTTGGTCCCCACTGCTCCAGGGCCCCTGACGCCGCCACTCTGTCCACGGCTCAGCTCAGGCAAGGCCCCTCTCCCTGCTAACCACAGCATAAGCCTGAATTAACCCCTATCTCAGTGCCATTTTAAGGATTAACTAATCCATCATGGGGGAGACCTTTGAAATGTGCCAGTATGGCCGAGGCCATTGTCAGGCAGACCAGAAACCGACTGCACTGGTTTCCCTCGCTGCCGGGACTCGCGTGCTGAGCGCTGCAGCTGGACTAACTCTCATATGGGCGAAATCCCAGCAGGTGCAGGTTGCACTGATCTCACCAGCTGTCTGTCTGCCCCACCTGCCGGGGGACCTTTTTGATCTATCTCCTTGTTTCTTTAAGGGACAGTGAGGGTAGGAAGATAAAGGGATCAGGATTCCAGACACTGAAGAGCTTTTGTTTGTATTTTAATGGAACCGAACACATGAAATTTCCCCTCTTGGCATCATCAGCCTATTGACTCCACTCATGGCTCTGAGATTATACCTTTCTGATTTTATGTTCTGTAAAGCTTAAAGGTCCCTGGAAACCTATAGGGTACATTTTTCACCCTCTGAGGAATAATCTTCATAATAATAATAATAATTTTTTAAAAACCTAACACAGCAATTCATTTAGTTCATCACTGAGTATTTATTGAGTACCTACTATGTGTTCACCAGTATACGAGCAGCTCACAAGGCTATGACTCCAGAGGGAAAGAGAAACTACCACGTATTTCGACATACCGTATACTAGGCGCTGAGAGGCACTGTAATTGTATCATCTCATTTAATTCTCACAACTCTTGGAAGTAGGTATTGTTATTCCATTTCACAGGTGAGCAAAGAGACTCAGAAAGTTCCATAAGTTGTCCAAGGTCATTTGTAGGAGCGGGAGCCAGAACTCCAGTCCAGTCCTGTCTGACTGTGCCATCTGGGTCCTTCCCACTAGAATACAGTGGGGAGGAGACAAGGACACAGCGGATTAGTCAGTTGGCAGCAGATTACAAAGCCTGGACTGTACAGTTAGAGCAGGTAGGGGTTGGGGAGGGAGGGTCTGATAGGAGGATTTCCTGGAGGAGGCAGCCCAGAGGCTCCCTATAAGGACCTCAAGCACAGGGCAGGGGTGGGAAAGAATGTGCCATGCGATGGTGGCCCTGGGCAGGAATGGATGAAGATAGTGGCAGACAGCATGCCCTGAGGCCAGCTGGGTGGGGCTTGGGGCTGAGGACTGGGAAGCCAAGCACGGCAGAGCTGCCTGGACCTGATGGGGTGGCAGCAGGGAGGCACTCACTGAGTTTATGACCCAGGGCGGGAGAGGATGACTCAAAACCTTGGCTGGAAGGAGTGGTGGGCGTGGCCTGGAGATGGCAGGGCCAGGCAGGTGCCTTGCAGAAGGGTCCAATCGAAGGGAGGCTAGCCTTGCTCAACCCAGGGGAGAGGGTGGGAGGGGAAGGAGGGAAGCTATGAAGATGGACTCTTCAGGCTTTGATGAGGAGCTTGTGGGGAACAAAGCACAGGAAGGAGCGAATTCGATTATAGATTGCTTTAGAAGCTTCCCTCAGGTCACAGCAAACTCTGTTCACAGCGGTTCCAGGTCTTCCTGTTGACTGTGGGATCAGGTCCCAGCCCCTCAACCTGTTATTGTCAGGCGCCTCACACTCTGTCTGGCTCAATCTACCTTTTGGGGCTCTTTGCCCACTACTCTCCTCAGTAAGTCCTCTGCACCCCACAAACCATTCTCCACCCACCCTCCAGTGCCGCCCCGCCTCCTCCACCCCGACCCCATGCTGGCAGCAGGACCCTCTCAGAAGAGATGGCCCTTGATGTCCACTGTTAGCTCTTCCAGCAGAGTCTCGAAAAGTCAACATTTATTGTTAACTGCTGCTGTTGGTGTCTCTGTAACACCACCGTTCTTTTTACAATCGTTGTCCCAACTGGGGAAGTCATGTCACCCTTCTTGGTTTCCTCACCTGCAAAATGCAGCCCATAATGTCTCTCCCAGGGCACGGTGCCTGGCACACAGAAGCCCAGCCTGGCTGTTCCAGGCCTTTCCTCCAGCGGGGGGCAGTGCCAGCGGTCCAGCTGAGAGAAGAGGGCCCCAGGGCAAGGAAGACGGAAGGACCCCAGAGACCCCTGCAGGACTCCGTGGTGGGGGGAGGGGCTCCTTTATTCTCTTTATCCCTTGGGACATTTCTGAGACAGCATCACACTAAGATCATTTAGAAAGAGGGGGCACGCATGCCACCTGTAAAAAGCCACAAACAAATTTCTTTAGTAAATTCAGGACGGACTCCCTGGGGCCCCTGGCCCCGGGCAGGACCCAGTGCGGCACGTGCTGCGCAGCTCTTGGCTGTTTACCACGCGCGCGCGTCTGGCTGACCTAGTCCGGGTGAACACCTCTCACGACCCCGCCAGCTCCCTCTCCTCACTTGGTCTTGGCAGAAGAGGACACCGGGGTTCTGGGAGGCGACGTGACTCTCCCTAAGTGACAGGGTGCCGGCGCTCCTTGGGGGAGGAGGTGCGAAAGACGAGTCCCTCGGGTTAGAGACGGGAGGCGCGGGCCCCCAGGTGCCCGGGGCGCGCGTGGGGTATGGGAGTGGTTGGCCTCGGGCTCCGGCCGGGCGCAGGGGGTGCAGGGGGTGCCGTCCCCAGGCCCCTCCCGCCGCTCGGAGCCAGCCCCCAAGGCGCATCCCCGCGGGCGCGCGCTCCGGACTCTGGCGGCGGTTCGGAGGCGCGTGCCCGCTCCCCAGGTCCGCCGCGCGCGCCCCTCCCCTGCCCTCGCGTGCCTGCGCGCTCCCCGGATCCGCCGCGCGCGCGCCTCGCGTCGCTCCCCTCCCCGCCCCTCCCGTCGCCACCCCGCCCCCGGCCGGGTACCCTCGCCGGACCCGAGAGAGAGCGTCGCCGCCATCTTAGTTGCTGCCGCTGCCTCCAGCGAAGCGCTGCTGCGAGGCGGGGAGGGCGCCCGCGGCCCGAGCGCGCGGCCCAGCGTCTCGGCGGCGGCGGCGGCGGCTGCTCCTCGGACCCCGGTGCTCGCCGCGCCGCAAAGCACACGGCCCCGGCCCGCGAGAGCCTCCTCGGCGTCCTGCGCGCCTCCCTGCCGCTCCCGCGTCGGGCCGGCCGCGGCGCCGGGAGTCCGAGCGATGCTGAACCGCCCTGCGCCCGCGCTGGCCCCGGCCGCCTGGCTGCTGTTGGCCGGGCTGCTGTGCGGCGGCGGGGTCTGGGCCACGCGAGGTAAGCGGTGGGGCCGGGTGCGGGAGTCGGGTCGGGGCGCAGGGGTTCGGGTCCGAGTGCGGGAGTCGGGTTGGGGCGCAGGGGTTCGGGTCCGAGTGCGGGAGTCGGGTCGGGGCGCAGGGGTTCGGGTCTGAGTGCGAGGAACCGGGTCCAAGTGCAGGGAGCCAGGTCAGGGCGTGGGGTTCCGGGCTTGGCGCTCGGAGCCGGGCCAGGTCGCAGGAGACCGTGGGCGCGCGCTGCGGGCACCCCGGGGAAGCCAGGCTCGGTCCCAGGCGGGGCGCCTCGGCCGCCCCCGTTGCGGCCCGAGGTGGTGGTTGCGCTGATTTGGGGGGACGTGCGGACGGGCCGAGGGGTCAGTCTGCCTTCCTCAGCGCACGCAGGCTGGGGATGCACCCTTGGGTGCGATGCTGTGTACGTGTGTTGTGTGCTCCGCTGTGCATCAGGCTGGGGGTGCACGCTCAGTTTTTGGTGTGTGCTTACATAAGCGCCCACTCCTCCGCATCCCTTTCCCGAGATCCCGATTCCCTGCTGCTGCACCGCGGACACCACGACTTCGCCCCTTTCCGCCTCCTCCCAGTGTCCTTTAAACGTCGTCTGTTTCCAGTCGAGCAGAGGCTGAAACTTCTTGCTCCCCTCCCACCTTTTCACCCAAAGGTGAAATCCTGGTGGGGCTTGCGACTGTGGTCTCAACCAGTGTGAGAAATCTCCGTCTCCTCCGCCCTGACGCCTTGGTGCGGTCAGTTTTTCTGACGGTAATTTAGATCCTGCGAGGGTTAGGTGGCCTCGACAGAAACGAGAAACCCCTCTGATTCCTTAGGATTATAGCACCAAAATTATTTTATGGTTAGGTGGCAAGTAATGTTTCTTGGCTAATTTATTACCGTCTTGTAACCTCCATCCACTTAATCTGATATTGACTGGTCTTGCCAACGAAAAGCTTACGCATTGCAGATACTGTATATGCTTCTGAATGGTCTTGAAATCGTAAACATTTTCCTTGGCCTCGGAGCAAAGTGATCTGGATGTACTACTCTATACAGTGCTTGAATCTATTCCTCTGATTTTTTTTAAGTCAAAACTTGGGGACTAGGTTGATAGATGTCTAGATGAAATGGCCATATTTGAATTTAGCAAGCTTTTAATAATTCTTGTTTTCTCCTCCTCGGCATGACATAAGGAGAGAAGTATGGTGTTCACAAATTAAAGGGCAGAAGAGGCGAATGCATCTTTTGTTCCCTGTCCCTTTCCTCACATGGAGGATGATAAACTTTGAATACTTCTTTTATTTCATTTCTAACATTCTGTTGACTCAGTCAGATTCAGCTCTTAGCCACCAAGTATCTAATGGCTTTCAATTTGATTTTTAAAAGTTACATCAAGCTAAGTTTGAAATGTTCTTTCCAGATGTGAGACGGAGGTCTGAAAGTCTAATATATCCAAGAGAAAAAAATGTCAAAGTTTTGCTTCTCTTGGGGAAAGCCCACACATTTTAAAAATATGTGCTTGGATTGGTATTTTTGGAACAGTTCAAGTATATTTAGTGAGTGATAGCATTTCTTGTTAAAATTCATGTTTTCTTAAGTTTGCACATTCACCTACGTTTGCTATTCATTATTTAATTACTTTGGTTACTTAACAGCATATGTTGTAACTACTGAGTATCTCCATTATGGTGGGCTGACAGAAATTTGATGTGAAAGATGTGTTGAGTATTTGAGTCATTTGTAATTTGCTAACTTTTTCTAAGCTTTTCTTTTAGCGCAGTTATATACTTCAAACTTCTTAGTATTCAAAATAAAAACATTTAGATGTCAGTGATTGTCGCTTTTGTTTTTTTCTGCTTGCAAGTTAGAAAATGTCTCAGATATTACATGAAGTGCTAATAAAACAATTTCATTTTGAAATAAGACAAATGTATTTCATACGTAAATATGCAATTTGTGGAGATACTTTCTGTGGGCTTATTTTAAAAGATGATCATTTCAGCTAATGTCTGAATTTTTTTATTGCTGCAAGACCGTATGGCATGAACTACTTCATACTCTAGCTGCTTCTAATAATTATTAATGAGAGATTACGTACAAACTGCTGGAGAGAATGATAGATTTTCTAATATAAATTGCATTTTGACTATTAGTTGTTTTGTAGAGACCCCCCCAAATTTTGCTTTAATTGTAGCTATAGTTCTCAAAAAAACATCAAGTAAACTGAAATACTAGGAAATATATCTTTGGCATGCCTTGGATGGTCAACGTCTGTAGGCTGCCTGCCTTCTCGCCAGTCTTGGAGATCTGCAAATATGATCAGGAAATAGAAGATTGAAGTAGAGAAAATAGAAATCTTGTATGAATACTTAAAAAGATGCAATCATATAGTGCATTTCAAAGCCAAATAAATAATACCCGCTGTTATTTTTCCATTTGTGTACAGACTTCTCAGAGAGCCCTCTCCTTACCATCCTGTCTGAAATCGTCTCTCCCTGAACTCCTGAATCCTCTTTTCCCTGCTTCAGTGTTACATTTTTCCATAGCGCTTATCCCATTCTAGCCCTCTTTAGTTATTTATGTTGTTTATTGTCTGTTACCCTCAGTAGAACATGTGCCCCGAGGTGGAAGGGTGTTTATTTCGAATATGTATGCTGTGACCAGCATATGGTAGGCACACAATATTTGCCTGATTGAACGGATGGATAACTATTATTTCAGTTTAGACAGCATAGTATTTTTACATCTTAATTTTCACCTGACAGATAAATGCTATGTACTGAAAAACATTGAAGACGTGGAGTGTAAAAACTTTAAATTCTGTATTGTGGATATTGGAATTCATTAGTAGGTAAATTTTCAAGGGTCCATTCTGTTGGTTGCCGTGTTGGGGACATTAGATGATAAAAATCTGTCTCAGACTTTGAAGTTTGTAGCTCTGTGACTACCACTGAGTCCATTTTAAAAAATACTGTAATTCTCAGCTTTTTTGGGAAGATGGTTTCTTAATTTGTTACCTAGTTTTTCAGAAGCAACTATGAGGAAAAATGTCATTCAAATGTAGACTTCAATATTACCCCTAGTCTAACATTTTTAATGCTGAAATTAAATAACATTTGCTTCTCATGAAGGAGACCTATAACTTCTAAAGGAATAATAAAATATTACTAATTCTGAACATATTCCAATTTAAGGGCTTTAGCCCTTCTAACTGGAACCTTCAGTTAACCAGAATTCAACCTTTGGCTGTATACCTCTTTTAGGAGAAAATTCATAAAGCCAAGCAGTTCAAAGGTAAGGTTTAGGAGCTCATATCATAAATTATCTATGCCAGTATTTGATTTTTAGGCCAAAAGGAGCAACTGATATTTCAGTTTTAGATAGGAGGAATATGACCAATAAATGAAATTTTTGTGAAATATGAAATATAATTATTTTTGCATTGAAACTAGAAAATGCTGTAATTTCATAACACTAGTTTCAGAACTTGGTTAAGCTTATTAAACCAAGTGCAAATGTTTAAAATGAGGAAGCTGAGATAATTAAAATTTTAGAACATACATAAAAAAGATTGAATTATTTTTATTATTGCTTTCTATGACTGGTAAATGTAATTTTTTAGAGTTTTCAATTATAAGAATTGAAATAAAATAGAAGATCTTATTATCCTCAAAACCACCAAGACTCTATTTCTCATGTGTTCTGGTTGAAGTTTTATATCATTATAACTTGCGGCCGGGCGCTGTGGCTCACGCCTGTAATCCTAGCACTCTGGGAGCCTGAGGTAGGTGGATCGTTTGAGCTCAGGAGTCCGAGACCAGCTTGAGCAAGAGCGAGACCCCGTCTCTACTAAAAATAGAAAGAAATTAGCTGGACAACTAAAAATATATAGAAAAAATTAGCAGGGCATGGTGGCGCGTGCCTGTAGTCCCAGTTACTCGGGAGGCTGAGGCAGGAGGATTGCTTGAGCCCAGGAGTTTGAGGTTGCTGTGAGTGAGGCTGACAGCACGGCATTCTAGCCCAGGCAACGCAGTGAGACTCTGTCTCAAAAAAAAAAAAAAAAAAAAAAAAGAAATAACTTGCTTTTTCTGTGGTCTTCATTTGCTAGGAAAAGTTGCTTGAAGAAATGTATCTTTACAAATGAAATTTAAAATGTTGATTTGCTACAAAATACAGATTTTAGTGGAGTTTCAGGAATATGGATTCAAGATTGCTGGAAATGATTTATGCAATGTCATGTTCTTGCATTGTTTTTTAAAAAACCAGCCACCTCAAAACTGACATTTGACACCAGAAGAGGCCATGCAAAGGCCACAGATAGGAACCCTGAAACCATGGTAGCCTCCCTTCCCTGTGTGTCAGACTGACACAGGGTACCCATCTTTTCCCTAAGTCCCACCACCCACGTAGGACTTGGAATGGTGTATTCAATTGTGTCTGATTTGATAGGTCCTTTTCCCCCTATGTTTCAGGCATATTTTTGCTCATTTTCTCATTTAGCTTTAGGATATTATTATTAGATTAAAAATTTTCACAAGATCTGTTGCTAAGGTTTTTTTTTATTTTTAATGGTTCTCGGCAAAGATTCAATTACTTCAAAGTAACTGAATTTAGAACAGCTTAAAAACCTATAAAACACATCTGAAAGTTAAGTTCTTTCCATTCCAGAACCCCGATGAGAAGTATGTGGCAGCATACTAAAGGAAGAATCATACTTTTCTCTTTCACCTTTTTAGTCAGACATGAATAATATCTTTCGGCCGTGTCTTCTGGGCCAGTGTGATTCTCTTGTGACAAGAGCTTGTGTGGAGCCTGCGACTTTTCAAGTCTACCTTGATCTGTACTCCCTTTAACTCATTGTTTAGAACAAAAGATTACCTTTTTCTATTAATGTATTCTTTTTTTTAAAGCCGCTTTATTGAGATATAATTCATATATCATAAGATTCACCCTTTTAAGGGGTACAATTCAGAGATTTGAGTATAATCACAAAATTGTGCAAGCATCACCACCATCTAATTTTAGAACATTTTCATCACCCCCAAATAGAAGCCCTATAGCTGTTTGCAGACATTCCCTATCTCCCTCTTCCCCATCCCCTGGCAGCCGCTAGTTTATGTCTTGTCTATGGATTTGCTTATTCTGGACATGTCATATCAGTGGGATCATGCTATATATGGCCTTTCGTGACTAGCTTCTTTCACTTTGTATGACGTTTTCAAGGTTCAACCATGTTGTAGCATGTATCAGAACTTCGTCACTTTTCATGGGTAAATAATATTCCATTGTATGGATATACCACATTTTGCTTATCCATTCATTAGTTGATGGACATTTGGGTTATTTCCACTTTGTAGCTATTATGAAAACTATTGCTATGAACATTCGTACACAGGATATTGTGTGGACCTATTTCAGTTTTCTTGGGTATTAACCTATGAGTGGAATTGCTGGGTCTTACGGTAACTCTTATGTTTAACATTTTGATGAACTGACAGATGTTTCCAAAGTGGCCGTACCATCCTACACCCACTCTTGACCTCCATAATCCCTCACAGGTGCATCTTTCTAACCAAATACATATTTCACAGTTGTCTAGGAGTTTTCTTATTAGACTTTTAAAAAAAAAATTTTTATTTTTTTGATTCTATTTTATTTTTCTTGAGAGATGGGGTCTTGCTTTGTTGCCCAGGCTGTAGTGTGGTGGTACAGTCATAGCTCACTGTAGCCTCAAACTCCTTATCTCAAGCAGTCCTCCTGCCTCAGCCTCCCAAGTAACTGGGACTAAATTTTTTTATTAAATTTAGCCTGGCTAAATTTTTTATTCTTTGTAGAGACAAGGTCTTTGTGTTGCCCAGGTTGGTCTCAAACTCCTGACCTCCTATTAGACTTTTAAGTTGCTGCCTTTTTTTCCGACTCTAAGTGCAAACTGGCATTTCATCTGAGCAATTCCTTCCTTTGCCGTTGTCTCCCATAGAATTTCTACCCAGGACTTTAGCCTTGGAGTTGAAAGGAACTTTGAAAGTTCTGTCCTCTATACTTAAGTAGCCTTCCCTGTAAAACAGACGTTTCTTTACATGTCCCTTAATGTTGATCATTCAGCTTCTCTGTGAACTTTACTTCTGCTGGGCACTTGCTGGCTCACAAAGCAGTCCTTTTCTTAAAAACATTGTTTGAGACTTTAGTCGGCTTCCCTTAGAACTGAATCTTATCACTCCTTGGTATCCAGCCTTGCAACTCTGTGTTTTACCACCTCTCACTGAGAGGCTGGGAGCCTTTGGGGCCTAGACCTTGATATCTGGTGGATTTCTGAGGAATGCACCCGCACAGTGCTGCAGACGCAGTGGTTGGGGGACACCCACCCAGCCACCTGCAGAGTAAATGCCCAGGCCCTAGGAGCAGGGTTTAACTTCATGAAAGGGACTGGAAAAAACCTAGAATTCTCAAGACTACAACTAGTTGAGAAAATGACATTTCTTCATTTGTTATATTTTTTTGTTATGCTAATTGGCTAAAAGTGCTTTGTTAGAAAAATAAATTATTTTTTCTAGCCCTTTGATTTTATACTTTAACTATTCCTTATTTACCTAATCTTGAGTCATAGCATAAATCACTTAGAAATGTCTTTAGATTCTAAGTGAATTTTTTTTTTTTTTTTTTTTTTGAGACTGAGTCTCAGTCTGTTGCCCAGGCTGGAGTACAGTGACATGATCATAGCTCACTGCAGCCTTGAACTCCTGGGCTCAAGCAATCCTCCTGCCTCAGCCTCCCCAAGTAGCTGGGACTATAGGCACATGCCACCACACCTGGCTAATTTTTAAATTTTTTGGTAGAAATGGGGTCTTGCTATGTTGCTGAGGCTGGCCTCCCAAAGTGCCCGAATTATAGGTACGAGCCACCACGCCTGGCTAAATGAAATTCTTAATAGGCTAGGTGTGGTGGCTTATGTCTATAATCCCAGTGACTAAGGAGGCTGAGGAGGGAAGATCGCTTGAGCCCAGGAGTTTGAGGCTGCAGTGAGCTATGATCATACATACCACTGCATTCCATCCTGGGCAACAGTGAGACCCTATCTCTTAAAAAAAAGAAAGGATTTCAGTATGGCACTAGAGCATTAAACCGTGCATGGGACTCTTCTAAGCATGGGGCCTGGCACACGAAGGAAACTGGCCCTGAGTATTGATCCATTTAGATGGCAGAGTATTTATAGTCAGAATGTAGGCCTAGCCCTGAGGTTTTCTCCAGAGCCATTGGTCCTACGGACATGCTCTCAGGTGAAGCAGCTGATGCACGGCCCCTCTTGGCTGCACCTGCTGCCAGTTCTGCCCCACCATCCCCACCCTGCACGTGGGAAGACTCCCATGTTTTATTCTCCAGTGGCCTCCGGCAGGAGGCTGCCCTCTCTTTTTTTCTGTCCCCAGCACCTAGCAAAGGGCAGACCGTACTCAGTTCACAGTAGACAATGAGAACAAATCCTAGGTAGAGGCTAATTGAAGAATAGGGTCTCTTATGATTTGGGGGATTAAAGTCCTGTGTCAGGCAGATTATATTTACCTTTTAAATGCCTTGACTAACTCATGCCGGTTTCCTATTAATTTACAGAGTTAGTAACAAGGATAACAGAAATAATTAAAATTCTTGGATAATCCCTAATCTTTCTTTTTGCCATGCATTTCAAACATTTGTCAGAGTAGTAAGTAAGTAGGAAAATGCACTGACTTGAATTTAATTTTCTCCTTAAGCCCTGCTCACTCTGGGCTAAAATTATTAAAGGAACAGTGGGGGGAGGGTACTAACAGGTGGGCCGCAGTCATTCTCGGTGTTCGAGCACCTCAGTTACTGGTGCTGTGTTAATGGTAGGGATCTTGGTAATCCGAGACTGGATTGTAAAGCCCTGAGTTGGCAGGGCCCGATCTTGCTTCTGAGTTGTTTGTAAATATCCATTGCTATCTGCTCATGATTCCTGTATAAAACGTTTTCATTTGGCAAGGGTTTAAGGAAGTCTGTGCCCGTGCAAGAGCCTTCTCTTGCTTGGCTAAGAAGCAACTAATACACACCTAAACATTCAAAGCCTCGGACAGAAAATAAATATTGACTTAAATTCTTTTTTATATGAAATATGACATTTTAAAACTTTCTAAAGTGGAACATGTTAAGTAACATTGGGATAATTTCATAACATAGCCTTTCCCCTCCCTTTTGGTGACTTTAATAATAACTACAACATTAATATTTGTTTGAATGAAATGTGGTTTTGGAGAGGTCATTAATGCCAGTGATGAATATATATTTGTTTATTCACCTGGTAAAGTTTATCGACCCCATATTTTCTATAATTATTCTGACTGTTCTTGAAAGATTTGAACTTTTTATCACTACTTGGAGTAATGCATGTAACAGTGGATCTGAGCAGACTGTGTCTTTGTTGCATTTTTTGTTTCATATGAAGTCTATCTTAGGTGGTTGCTGGGGCATAGGGGTGAGAGCAGAGAGCAGAGAGAATCAGGATGTGTGTGGAATGAGGTGTTCCAGGTGGATGTGGTCAGTGGTTTAGATTTTGGAGAGAGAAATGAGGGAGGAAAGGCGGTTGGGCTGGTGATGGAGGGTCGTTAGTGATCTGCAGCACGCAGCACAGAGCGGTTCTTGGAGGAGCCTCCCTGCAGGGGTGGAAGGGCTGGTCGTCCACCCAGGCAAAGGACAGAATGTCAAGTGAGTGAGGTATGCGGAGGTTCTGGGTGTCGGGGGGGCTGTTCAGAGTGGCTGATGGGTGGTGGGTGTCCGAGGTCTCCGGGGGTCACAGTGACAGCATGAGGCCAGAGGTCTAGCCCTGGCAGAGAGTAAGGGCAGAGCCTGGAGGGCCCTTTGGTCCAGTCATCTTGGCTTGTGAGTGTCTTCTGCTTGTGGGGTCGCCACTCCTGATGGACAGGGTGAATCTGGAGGCAAAGGGAAAACAAATACGGGCCACTCAGGCCAGGTTTGGTTGTTGAGGCCTCAGGGAGAAAGGTGAAAGGGTTTCCTGAGGTTTCTGTTTTATCTAGAAACTCAGCTCAGTGGGTAGAGAGCAGATAAGGATTTGGGGCAAAAGCCTTGGCTTGGGATAGAGCAGTCCTGCCTGTACTTCCTTATCGTTTGGAAACCCAAGTACAAACAGGCAAACTGAGGCAAGCTGGTGCTGGGAGCAGCGTAGAACCCTGACATCTGAGAAACCCCCAGGCATGGCTAACAAGGGTTAGTCTGTGCCTAGATCGGGTCCGAACGAGACCCTTTCACCTGAATGCTCAGGCAGGTTGTAATTCTCCACTCTCAGGTCCTCTTGCCTGGGTCAGCGGAACTGCCTGGCCCCAGCTGAAATTCCTTGACCACCTTCTCTCGGTGGGATCTTCAGTGACTATTCCACTGCCTCAACCCAGCGTTTTGATACGTTGTTTCCTGGGACCTAAGCCATTTCTGATTCCCAGATGACCCAAAAAGCAACTCATATTTTAACTATTAGAAGTTCAAGTTGGAACCCAAATGTATTTTCTCATTGGGAACATTGTATAAACTGTTTAAGCTCCAAAAGTGACCGTCAGAAACCTATTTAACCTGTGATAAGTGGAAATTGGGCAAATTTGCAGTGAAAACACAGCATATACACACACACACATACACCATCACAATATAAGTACAGTTGACCCTGGAACAACATGAATTTAAACTGTGTAGGTCCACTTATCCGTGGGTTTTTTCCCAACCAAAAGCAACAGTATTTGTGGGATGTGAAACTTTTCAAATACTCGCGTTCCTCGGAGCCAAAGGTGGGACTTGAGTGTGTGCAGATTTGGGTGTACACTGGGGGTCCTGGAACGAATCCCTCCAAGGATACTGAGGGATGATTGTTATTATATAAATCAGTGATGAAGTACTATTAATAGTTAAAATTTTGTGGTGAGTGGGCCCTGAAGTGGTAGGGTGGCTCTAAAAGGTTTTGCAGGGAGCAGGCCGCAATGAGTCCCTCCGTGGCTCACACCTGGGATGAAGAGGCGACAGAATTAAGAGAGAAAGGTTGAACTGGAGGCAGGGGTCCTCAGTGACTGAGCCAGTAAGAGGGAGAGGAGGGAAAGTGGCCTGTTCACTGTGATCTGGAGAAGGTCAGAAACACAAGGGAGGAGAGGGTCCCACAAGCCCCCTGGTGCCAGGTGGCAGCACCGCCTGGAGGGGTGGAGGCAGGTGAAGTGGAGGAGGGGCAGGGGCCTTCTGCGAACACGGACATCTCTGCAGGTGGTGTGTCCACCATAAGGGGAGCTGCCTCTGTCGGCTGGTCGTGCCTTTCAGGGAATACTTACTAATATGCATCGGGAGGAATGCCTTAGATGTACTTAATGTTTTTCATCCAAGAATTTATTTATTTATTTTTGGGGGGCCAGGGTGTCACATGGCCAGGGGGTTGCACATGCTAATGTGCTCTAAGAATTTAACTCAAGAATTGCTATTTAGAGTTGCTACTTGAATTTTCCAAGTTCCTAAATGTATGTGAATTAAATTTACTCCTCAGAGGAATTTTAATAAAGTAAATGTAAAGAAAAAGGTATTTTACATAATTCCCAAATATTTGTTTTTTGGTTTTTTGTTTTAATTTAGAGATAGGGTCTTGCTTTGTTGCCCAGGCAGGAGTGCAGTGGCTCGATCATAGCTCGCTGCAGTCTTGAACTCTGAAGTAGTCCTCCCACCTCAGCCTCCTGAGCAGCCGGGACCACAGGCGTGTGCCACTGCGCCAGCTAATTTTTTTTTTTTTTTTGTAGAGACGGCTTTGCTGTTGCCAGGGCTGGATCCGGTGCGGTGCTTTCTTGAGTGGGGAAGGTGGGTGGAGCTCCAGCCCCCAGACCCGGAGTTGCCCGTAATGCACAGCGCGTGCTGCTGCCAGTGAGGGTCCCTCACAGGTGGGCAATTAGTGCCCATCCGCATGGGAATCGGGATCTTGTGTGCTTGCGGATTTTTACCTTGGTTTCCTTTTAAATTTTACTGCAGGACGCATTTTAATAAGGAAGAAGGTGAGAGCAGGTGAAAAGATACAAGTAAACGGTAAAATCAGGTTTATTGGGGGTTATTCTTTGGTAGCATAGCCTTTTCACCTTATTAATATTTTCATGAGATCCAGAAAAAAATCAAGGCTTTAAAAAAAAAATTCAATAGTTAAAAAGATTACCATCTTTGTTTTTCCTTACAAGATGGCCTTTTTGAGACCTTCAAATGGTTGATGTCATTGTAAAACACTTTTTATAGCTATCCTGATAAAAGACGTCTGTGCTGCTGTTTGCTTTATTTTCGCGAAAAATCTTTTGGGGTTTTCTCAGAATCTGGTTTTGCCTGTGGAATAGTTGTATGATGGGCGGGTACTTCTGCTGTGTGCTCGGTGGGAAAGGTTGAGAACTGCTGTTCTGGGGTAGTTTGTTTGTTTTGGCCTTATTCTCGATTACCAGTGATCCGGTTTTGGCCTGGACTGCATTGCATAAATCCAGTTTCCCCACGAGAGGCTATCTAATCCTACCACCCTTTTATGATAGAGTACTTTGCAGTTAACATCTGGCAACTTGCCTTCCCACTTAAATAAGCTCTGCTTACTTATATATTAATGCATTAGAATGTTAAGTATTTTTTTAAACTTAAAAAAAATCTAATCTATCTAAAAATCAGCTCCTGAACTTATGGCTAGAATTTTAGAAATGGAATTTCTAGAATTTAGCCCAGTCAGGAAACAGGTGAAGTTTTTATTGTTGCCAGTGTGATACTTTTATAGTTCAGAATATGAAATGCAGGAATGAGCAGTGGAGTCCAATCTGGAGTGTGTTTTTTCTGTAATGAAGAATATTCAGAAAGCATAAATTTGGGTGACTTTTTAACATACCTCTTTCATGTGCAGTTGAGCTAGGAAAGTAGATTATAAAGTGAGAGTGGAATTTTAAAAATTCTGGACGGATATAGTACGTTGCGTTAACAAAGTCACATTAGTTTTAGTTTTGCACACTGTGGTCCAATCATAGTTGTAGAGTTGACAAGGACTTTAGAAATTATCTGGTGCAGCTTTTTATACAGGATCCATCTCTACCGTGCGTACTGGCATCAGTTAGCCGGTCTCTGCTGGAGCTCTCCTAACTCACTTTGGAGGGCAGCCTTCCCCGTCAGAAAGTCCTTGGTCTTAGTTCTGCCTAAACTTTGGCACTGTAGGCGTGTAGTGGACTGGGTAAGAGTGTAGCCTCTAGAACTAGACTGTTGAGGTTCAGTTCCCAGATCTCATAAGGTGGTCAGGAAGATTAAACAAATTTTGTAAAGTGTTTAGCACGCTATCGTAAATGTGTGTTTGCTGTTTTATTAACTTAATTCCTTGTAACTTCCCTCCTCCCCTTTTAAAATGAAAGTGAAATTTATGTAACGTAAAATGAACAATTTTTAAAAAATTAGTACATTTCATTTTTTAAAAGACTTTATTTTTTTTGTGCAGTTTTAGGTTCACAGTAAAATTGAGTGGGAGATATGGAAATTTCCCATATATCCCCCTTCCCTCCCCCACAGCCTCCCTCACTATCAACATCCTGCACCAGAGGAGCACGTTACAGTCGATGAACCATTATGGAGACATTATCACCCAAAGTTCGTAGTTTGCATTACAGTTCACCGTTGGAGTGGTTTCGACAGCTGTGTAATAGCATGTATCCACTATCGTAATACCCTGCAGAACAGTCTCACTGCCCTGAGAATCCTCTGTGCTCTGCCGACTTATCCCTCCGTCCACCCTGATCCCTGGCAGCCACTGATCCTTTTATTGTCTCCGTAGTTTTGCCCTTTCCAGAATGCCATATAGTTGGAATCGTACAGTATGTGGCCTTTTCAGATTGACTCTCTCACTTAGTGATAGACATTTGAGTTTCCTCCGTGTTTTTCCATGGTTTGATTGTTCATTTCTTTTTGTTTTTTTGAGACAGAATCTTGCTCTGTTGCCTGGGCTAGAGTGCAGTGGCGTCAGCCCAGGTCACAGCAACCTCAAACTCCTGGGCTCCAGTGATCCCCCACCTCAGCCTCCAGAGTAGCTGGGACTACAGGTGTGTGTCACCACGTCTGGCTAATTTTTTCTGTTTTTGGTTGCCCAGCTAATGTTTTTTTTCTTTCTATTTTTAATAGAGACAGGATCTCACTCTTGCTCAGGCTGGTCTTGAACTCCTGAGCTTGGCCTCCCAGAGTGCTAGGATTATAGGTGTAATTCACTGTGCCTGGCCTGATAGCTCATTTATTTTTAGCACAGGATAATATTCCATTGTCTGGACATACCACAGTTTGTTTATGCATTCACCTACTGGAGAACATCTTGGTTGCCTCCATGTTTTGACAGTTATAAATAAAGCTGCAACAAACATCTGTGTAGGTTCGTGTAGACTTAAGTTTTCTGCTTGCGGGTAAATCCAGCAAGTGTGATTGCTGGATTGTATGGTAAGATCGTCTTTAGTTTTGTCAGAAACTACCAAGTTGTCTTCCAAGGTGTACCATTTTGCATTCCCACTGGCAATGAATGGGCATTCCTGCTGTTGCGCATCCTTGCCAGCATTTGGTGTTTTTCAGCGTTCTGCATTTTGACCATCCTAGCAGGTTTATAGTGGTGGCTCATCGTTCACATTTGCATGTCCCTGGTGACAAAGCATGTAGAGTATCTTGGCATGTGCCTACTTGCCATCTTTAGATTTTCTCTGGGGAGGTGTCTTTTGAGGTCTTTTGCCTGTTTTTATTTTTGGTTTTTAAATCAAGTTGTTTGTTTTCTTATTATTGAGTTTTCAGAGTTCTTTGTTTATTTTAGATAACAGTCCTTTATCAGATATATCTTTCGCAAATATTTTCTCCCAGTCTGTGGCTTGTCTTCTCATTCTCTTGCCAGTGTCTTTTGCAGAGCAGAATTTTAAAATTTTAATAAAGTCCAGCTTACCAATTATTTCTTTTACGGATCATGCCTTTTGTGTTGTATCTAAAAAGTCATCAGCACACACAAGGTCATCTAGATTTTCTCCTGTATTTTCTTATAGGAGTTTTGCAGTTTAGCCTTTTTAACTTAGGTCTCTGATCCATTTTGAGTTAGTTTTTGTGAAGGGTGTAAAGGTATGTGTATAGATTCTTTTTTCCTTTTTACATTTTTTGCATGTAGATTTCCAGTTGTTCCAGCACCATTTGTTGAAAAGGCTGTCTTTTTTCTCCTTTGTATTGCCTTTGCTCCTTTGTCAATTCGCTATATTTATGTAGATCTAATTCTGGGATCTCTGTTCTGTTCCATTAATTTATTTCCCTATTCTTTCATCAATACCACATTGTCTCGATTACTGTAGCTTTGTAGTAAGTCTTGAGGTCAGGTAGTTTCAGTCTTCAAACTTTGTTTTTCAGCTTCAATAATGTGTTGGCTATTCTGGGTCTTTTGCCTCTCCATATAAATGTTAGAATGAGTTTATCAGTATCTACAAAATAACTTGCTGGGATTTTCACTGGGCTCATGTTGAATCTGTTGATCAAGTTGGGAAGAACTAACATCTTAACAGTATTGTTTTCCTATTCATAAACATGGGATTTCTCTCCATTGATTCAATTTCTTTAATAGATATAGGTCTATTCAGTTCTATTTCATTCTTTGATTTCTTTCATCAGAATTTTGTAGTTTTCCTCATATAGATCTTACACATATTTTGTTAGATTTATCCCTAAGTATTTCATTTTTTTTGGGTGCTAATATAAATGGGAATGTGTTTTTAATTTCAAATTCCACTTTTTCATTGTTGGCATATAGGAAAATGATTGACTTTTATATATTAACCCGTGTCCTGCATCCTTGCCACAATTGCTTATTAGTTCAAGGAGTTAGTTTTTTGTCCATTCTTTTTTTTTTTTTTTTTTTTTTTTTTTTT